>JABUQX010022025.1:35000-43657 GCA_015478945.1 Trachelipus rathkii
TCTATATATATATTTATATAATATAATATATATTATATATTATATATATTATAGTTATATATATATATTTTTGCATTAAAAACGCAAGTTTCTTAGTAAATATTTTGATAACAGGATAGCTTAAGAGAATCGAGTTCTCATCCTTTTTTGCAGTTTTATTTTGATTTGGTATTTATTTTAGATATATTTATTTTTTATTTTATTATTTTTTATATAACTACCTCCAAATTTATTTTAAAACTCATATTTATAATAGACCTTTATGATAAGGCTTATGACGCATCTTTATAATCTTCTGTGTGGGTGCCTATTGAAGAGGAATTTTTATTTTCATTTTCAAAATCAATAGCAGCTCTGCTCAAATTGTTGATAGGGATAGCACTTGTATAGATAACATGCATCTAAAACGACTTAGAGCTAGAATAAAACAATTTATATCGTCTACATTATTTTCCTGTCAACCAAATCCGGTCACTCATTAATGGCTATTTTTTAAAAAATAGCACTTTATTTCCTCTTATTTTTGGTGTCAATTGGTACATTATTTCTATATATTGTAATTATCAGACAATTTACTCTTTATTATATTTAACTAGGTAATCATTAGTTGATAGATACTGGAAGATTCAGTCGGCTAAGGTCTCTCGTCTGCGGGACTTTCGTTACCCCCTACCCGTCCCCGGCCTGTAGCCCCCTATAATTGAAGTTAATTTGAATCATAATGCTTAATACTTCCTACTTAGTAAGGTGCATATTAATATGTATATAATTCTTTTATATGTAAATTTATTATAATATAATATATACATTTATATATATCATATTATTATATTATATATATATATATATATAATTATTTATATTATTACTTATTTTATTTTATTTTTTTTATTTATATAATATATAAAATTAATATATTATAATATTATATTATATATATATATTATATATATATATATTATATATTATTTATATATAATATATAATTATTATTATTATTTATATATTATTTTATATTATATCTATATATTAATTTATTATATACTATTATATTTAGTATCAATATTCATTTATTATCTATATATTATATTATTATATATATATATAAATATATGATATTTTAATATATAATGATATTATATATATATATTATTATATTTATATATATATATTATATATTTATTACAATATATTAAATAATTTATATTAATATTATTATTATTAGTTATATATTATATATATTCATTATTATAAATATAATTATTATAGTATTATTTAGATATATATATTAATATATAAATATATATATATATATATTATAATATATATATAATACTATTTATATTATATATTACATATATAAATTTTTATTATTATATTAATTATAATTATATTTTATATTTTTCTTATATTTATTTATAATATATATTATTATATATTTAATTATTATATATATTATTATATATATAGTATTTATATTTTATAATTATATATATTATAATTTTTATTTATGTTATATATATATTATATATATTATATATATTTATTATATAATATATTTATTATTTATATATAATTATTTATATATATAACATATATATATATATATTATAATATATTATTATATTATAATATTAATTAATTTATTATAATAATTATTATATATATATATATTATTATACTAACCAATATATATATTTTTATTAATTATAAGCATGTATGTATAAAGCGATCAGTTTATTACACAGACTATCTTATTGTATATTATCTGCGTTTGTTTATATATATATATGTTTTTAATATATATATATTAAATTTATTTATATATATATATAATGTATATTATATATATTAATTATATTAATATATTATTATTATATATATATATATATTATATTATAATATATTATTAATATATACTATACTTATTATATATTAATAATAGTAAAGTAAAAATGGTTTTATTCTGAAAATTTAGAACTGTGAAGATATTTTTCATTCAACTCTTTATGTATAAATAATTAAATTACATTTCATTAGTTTAATTTCTTTTTATATATAAAGAATATATATATATAATATATTATAATATATTAAATTATTATTATATATTATAATATATTATTAATTATATAATATATATATATATAATATATAATATATAATATATATTATATAATTTAATATTAGTTATATATATTATATTATATAATATATGTATTAATATTATTATTATTATATTTTATATATATTATATATATATTATATATTATTTAGTAGTTTATAAAACACCAGTGTATATTAAAAATTGACCTAAATATTAATATATATATAATATATAATCATATATATTATATATATATATTTTAATTATATATATTTTTAATTATTAAATTATAATATTATATTTTAATATACTATTTAATTATATATATAATACTAAATATATATATATATATATTATATATTAATATATAATATATATAATATATTATATATATATTATATATATATATATATATATATGTATCATACAAAGTGATATTATATAGATATCTATTAAATGCATGAAAACATATATCAATATTATATATAATATATTTTACATATATAAAAAATTTTATTGTATTATCGTCATAATTATGTCGACTATTCTGATCATTTCGTATTATATTGTCGACGATTGTGGAAATTTGTTGTCCGATAAATAAATTTATGTCTAGAAATAATAAAATAAAAGTAAGACACTTATAGAGAGAGAGTAGAGAGATATATATATTAGATAGAGTAGTTGATGAGGAGATAAGAGAGAAGATTTTTGATAGAGAGAGAATGATTAGATATATATATAGATATTTGAGAGTAGAGAGAGAGAGGAAAGTATATAGAGGCAACAGAGTAGTATATTATATATCGAATTAGTCTAAAAAGTGGACAAGCGGAAGTAGAGAACTTTTATCGTTATCAAGTCTAATGCTTAGAACAATGATTGAAGCGAGTGAATATTTGTTTATATATTTAATTTTATATATATATATTATTATTATATATTTAATATATTATTATTAATTTAATATTAATATATTTTTTTATTTTCTTATTCTATTTTTTCATTTTATCTATTATTAATTATTATTATATTATATATATTTATTATTTTGTTAACTCTCTGGTTTAATTATAAATAAAATGTTAAAAATTAAAATAAAAAAAATATATCAGAATAGGCGACCTACCTATTGTTTAAGGATTCCAACTTGACTTAAAAAGATTATCCAATAGTTCTAAACTTTTGATACTATTAATATATTCCCAGTCTTTTAAACTTAGTGAGTAGTGAACCCAAATAGATTTATATGACCTATATATATATTATATTATATATTAAATATATAATTATTATTATATTTTATATATATAATATATATATTAATTAAAGTGTATTTCTCTACTACAATAATGTATAGATATATATATAGGCTATACCTAAGTATTAATTTTATAAATATTATTTATTATTATATATATTTATATATATATATTTTTTATTTTATATATATTAATATATATATATATATAATCTTAATAATATATAATTATATTTATATATTTATATATATATATTTATATATATATTAAGATATATATAATATATATATTATATATATTAATAAATTAATTATATTATATATATTATAATATATTTTATACTAATATATATTATTATATTAATATATTATATTATTATATATTATATATATTATATTATCTTATATTATATATAATCATATTATATTAATATATATATATAGTTATATAATATATTAGTATTATGTATATATATATTTTTATTATATATATTAATATTATTATATATATATATATATTATTTCGAGATATTAATTTTTTGAATTAATAATTGACATGTATGAAAGTACAAGAATGGCGCTGAAATGATTGATAATACTATAAAATAGTAAAAGGCAGAGATTTAGTTAATATAACTTTTAAGTCATAACTAGTGTGATATAAGAAATATATAAAACAGCTTTCTTCTTCATTATTCGGCTATCCACTTAGACATATTTGATATTCATAAGCTTCATCTCGTGATATGAGATACTGATAATAATTTTTGAACGGAATTTATTCTTATTACCTACTAAATGAGAACTAAGTATTCCTCAAATATATTGTAGCGCAGGTTGCGACAGACTCGTGTTTTGATATTATGAGCAGTAGGCTCAATTCTTTACTGAGTAAATGTAGCTTAAAAGTAATATGGTAAGTAATTACAAGCGGATTCTTTCTTAAGTTAGAAATAATATTATATATGTGATATTGAATAAATACATTCATTCGGATATCTGATATATATTGATGCCGATAAATGGACAGACTATGAATTGTGGTATAGGTTACGAGAAATATCTATATTAGAAAAGACTATTATGAAGTGGCTGGTATGCTCTACTCAGAATAAGATATCCTTCATTCCTATATTTCTTTAGGTACAGATTATTCCTGAATATTAAAACAGCATATGTAACTTTTTTAAGTTATGGATCGTTTTTATATTAGATTGACAAGTACGGTTTGTACTTTGTATTGATTGGAAAAAATGAGGAGATAACAGGCAGGTTTCTAAATAATTAGGTATATAGTATATAACTCAACTTGAGCTTTTTGAGGTATATCGTTCTTGCATATGGTTTAGTAGTTTATACTATGTAAATATAATTTTCTGGTTCACTAATTTATCGAAATTAGTTATGGAATACTTACTGGACAAAGAAACTGTGTGGCATAATATATTAATATGTTAATATATATAGTGTATATATTTATATTATTTATATATATAATATATATGATGTATTTCACTTATGAAGGAATTATTTTTTCTAAGCAAAGATGGGCTCTCAGTACACGGAAATTTATCTAAAATATATTCATCTTACCTAAAATAAGCATTTGGAAATGAGTGAGAATTTTTTAAAATAGGCAATATTTCTATACTTTTGTGAAACTCAAAAAGTAAATCCTCAGAAATTTGAATTACATATATACATAGATAAGTTAAAAGCATTCAGACGTAAGATGGGCATATGCTCTCACCAGTCATTTCTTTTAAGTGAATAGACTAGGTGACAAAAAAGGCTATATAGAAATGTAAGAGAATAGAACATTTGAACTATGCCGATGATGCGTGCCTAGTGACACAATTTCGAATAGTAAGCTGAAATGTATTTGAGAGGATGGTAGCAAATAGATTAAACAAGAGAATAGCAGAATAAATCATTTATACTGGACCAAATTGATTTTGAGATCTAAATATAAGAATATGGTAATAAACAATAACGAGGTTTATAAAAGGAAATTGTAGAAATAGATATATTATATTATATCTTAAATAACAAAATTACTGATACGACATATAATGAATAGAGTGCAGACTTAACATAATTAAATGTGAATAAGTGAATATTTTATTCGAAGAATTTAATATTATTATAATATATTGGATATAGTAATAGTATAGTAGTATATTGATAGAATAATATAAAGTAATAAATAATATAATAATCATTGTGATAAATATATAAGTATAATAACTAAAACATATATATAATTAATCAAGTACGACTACTCTATAATTTAGCATACTCAATAATTTATACTAATGAATACTTAATAACTAAAATAATAATAAGAATCACTATACATTACACATAACAATCAATATATTGCCTGCTCTGTTTTAATTGTAACTGATATCCAAGAAGTTATTACCAAAAGTGCATTATAAGGCAAACGTGCAAGAAGTCTTTGAATCATTTAGATAGTTTTGATTAAAATATCGCTTTTCTGTGAATCCACTCCTATCTATTTCAAGCAGTGTATATATTGAGTATTATCTCGTATTTATCCTCTATCTATATTAGTTTATTTATGCTATTATATCTCTCATTATGTCACTCTCACTATATATTTATTGAGTGTTATTTTGAGTGCTCTCAATTAATGTCTCTTTATTATTATTTTTATTAGATATTCATGGGCAGAAGCTGTTGATCGTTGGATCATCAATTATATTATGGATGTGTATATATATTAAGTTCTTATATATATTATATAGATTTTCATTAATAGTTAAGTGTGCAATTATTATATCCTAATTTGTTTAATATGATCACATAGTTATGAGGAGTGTGATGAGTATGAACCTAGATTATACAGCCCTCTCACGAAGGTATGAGTTTCTAGGTAGGCATAATATTTATTTTCGAGACGCCTGTTTGTGAATTAGGACGTAAAACAGACTTTATATAGTGATTTCCTTTATAATTAATAATTTTAGTTGTACATGAATAAATGTAGTCCCGGTTATTATTTTTTCATTGCTCTTTAGTATGGTGTAGTGAAAATATATATTATTTTCTCGTTCAAAAAAGTAGTAATATAAGTTACATATTCTATAAATATTATTATTATTATATTAATATATATATTATTAATATATATATAAATATACTATATATATATATATATTATTATATTATATATTATTATATTATATATATAATATATATATTTATATATATATATTATATATTAATATTAATTAATATATAATATATATTATATATATATATAAATTACACCTCAAAATATATTATGTTATTTTATATAATATATATTATTATATTATAATTAATTAGTGTAATTATTATTATATATATTATTATATATTATATATTTATATTATAATTTATATCTCTATATTTATATTATATTATTATATTTTATAAGAGCTAATAACTATGTTTCAAATATTTACAATAAATAGCCTAGTAATTGCCTTTTGCAGGTACATGCTATAAATCAATTATTTATATAAAATATTAACAATATATTTATTATATCTATTGTGAGTCATCAAATTATTATTATTTTTAGATTTTTAATACAAAGTTATTTTTGGGGGGTTTTAAACTCTAGATTTATTAAGAATAATCTTTAGAATAATATAATATATTAATAATAATAAATAATAACATAATAAAAATAATAATATATTATAATAATAAATTAAATAATAAGTAATAAATATTTAATAATTAAATTAATAAATAATAATATATATTAATAAAATCTATAATAATTAATCTTAAAAATTAATACAATTAAATAATAGTAAATAATAATATAATAATCAAAATAAAATTATAAATAATAATTCAATATTATATAAATAATAATTAATAATAACAATCTAATAATAAATAATATATAATTAATAATAATCATAATAATAATAATAAATATAATAATAATTAATAATAATAATATTAATTTAATATAATAATAATAATAATAATTTAAATAATAATAATATTAATATAATAATATACATAAATATATACATTTTTTATTCATAATTAATTAATTAATAATAATTAATAAATAAATTAAATAATAATAATAATAATAATAAATAATAATATTAATAAATTATAATAATAAAATATAATTATATTATAATAATAATATAATAATAATAAAGTGAATTATATATATATAATATATCATTTTTTTTTTCATAAATAAATAGGAAAAAAAATATCTTTTAGCCTATATTCCAAGGAATTCATATCTAATATACCACACGTAAATATACATCTAATTCTAGGCAACTATGGCCTAAGTATTATATCCTATAACAACTCATAATAAATGAAATAAATTAAGAAACCCTCGGAATAATTAATATACTTACAATATATATAATTATATTATCTATATAAACACATTATAAATGTAGAGTACACTCATTAGGACAGATACAACTAAGTTTATTAAATAACACCATACTTCTATATCTTTTACATTTTTAACATCACTCATCATAAGTGTATCATAACAGTTACCCACGCACATATCAAATCAATTACCCACGCACCCTATCAATCAAGTTAACCCCACGCCAACCCTATCAATCAAGAAAAGCTCATCAATCGTTCACCAATAGTGTCAAATTCTCATTGTGTTAACTACTTGAAGGCTTGTATGTATAATGCTTATGTATGTAGGTATTTATTCTATGTATGTACTTGTATTAAAGCTATCCTGCTGTTAATCAAGTAATAGCATTATTGTGCGTTTGCTATGTATTATTTATTTAATATATTGCAATGATGAAAACCACTATAAAGCATCTAATACAAATATTATATATGTTTGACTCTTTGTATAAGTATGTTTGTTTATATGTATGTATTGATTAATGTTTAGGTTCATACTTTTCACCCAGTATTTGATTTGTGTTTAAATATTCAGGCTTGTTTTGTAAAGTATAGTGCGTTGGGCTTGGTCATGTTTATTATTACGTTATGAGCTCGTATGTGATGTTCTTAAAAATAATATTATAATCGAATTTTTGTTTTACTGTAATGTGTGTTGTATGTATGTATTCATGTTCTCTAAAGTTATTGATTTTTAGGATTTTTTTTTTTGGAGTTAATATAATAGGCCTGACTACAACACTCATCTGGATCATCGAATAAATTAAGCAACTAATGTTTTTTACTAAGTTCACTGAGTCTAGGGTAGTACTATTCTTAGAACTTGGGATAGTAGTTCACTGGTGATATAGA
>JABUQX010022026.1:0-12500 GCA_015478945.1 Trachelipus rathkii
GTAGGTCGGTGGTTGTGTCCCATGTTAGTCTGTGATGTAGGGAGGGGGAACAAAATGTGACGTCTCGTGAGGTGGGGGATTGGTTGGCTTGGGGAGGGATTCTGGTGGGGAGTTTTTTAGAGTTAAGGATATTCAGGGATTCCAATTCGTTAAGGATATGGTTACCCCGGGGATCGGATGTGTAGTCTTCATACCAGTCAGTGTGGTGGGCGTTTAAGTCGCCTCCTAGGATGAGATTTGGGTATTTAGCTATTGTTGATAGGGGGGTGTGAGGTTATTTGGGGGCGGGTTTGGGGTGGTAGGGTGGCGAATGTAAAGGTTGAAGATGTTGTAGGTGGTCTTGTTCAGGAGTATGGAACAAGATTGGGATTTTATTAATGCGGCGGGGAGTGGTGTGGAAGTGTTAGTAGTTGTATTATGATATGGTATGCTGTTGTGGATCAGTTTTAAAAGGGAGTGGTGAGGAGGTTGGGAAGGGGAGTATATGGCATCGTAACCATAGAATGTGGGGAGAGGGGTGTTTTGGGCGAGGGAGGCTTCTTGTATGATAGCTATGTGGATATTTTTTTTTTCAGGAAATGTTTAAGTTCTATTGATTTGTTGGTTAAGCCATTGATATTGAATTGTAGTATGTTGAGTGTTTGGGGATTAGGTTTGGTCGGAAGAGGGTTTTGGTTGGTGGTGTAGGGGCTACAGGTTGTACAGGTGTAGCCCATATTGTATCTGGGGAGGGTTCGGAATGTTGAGCAGGTCAGGTGTACCCATTTTAGGCAACTAACACACAATGCTATTTAGTCCAACTTGTTTTTGGCAGATAGGGCAGTAATATTTAGGGGGACCCGGGTTGCTCTCGACATCTCCCGACCGTAGGAGGAGTATTTTCCCTACAATGAGAGTAAAGACAGACAGAAAAGGCAGATTTTAGACATGGATAAATAAGTAGTAGGAGGACGATAGTAAAGTAGCGTAAAATATGACCTGTGGGCCTGGCCCTAGCCTGGCTCCTTTTGGGCGGTAAACCCTCCTGGTCGGAGGGGGGGGAATTGATTTGATGGTGCACTGCTTGAAAGAGTTACACATAAAAATATATAATATATATATATATATTATTATATATATATATAATATATATATATTATTATATATATATATATATATATATATAATATATATATATATATACCGTGAATATATTAATATTATATATATATATATATATAAATATATATATATATATATATATTATATATAATACTATATTATATATATATATATATATAATTATATAATTATATATATATATATATATATTATTATATAATATATATATATATATATAATATATATATATATATATATTAATATATAATATATATATATATATATATATATTATCTATATATATATATATTATATATATTATATATATATATATTATATATATTATATTATAATATATATAGTGGTGGTCTCACACAAATCAAATAAGATGTATATCTGAACGTCTAAGTTGTGACGTTTACCGTAAAAATACTCTATTTAAAGTTTGAAGTAAAAAAAATAACATTTAATGGTGACACATGCGCAAGGAAAGTTGCGCGTGGCTGAGTAAACTGTAGCGGGTTGTCAGTTGTGCTGTAGATGTTATAGGTGTTGGTTGTGTCAATATTTACGTGCTTGCCGTGTCATAATTATTTAAATTTCTTATCTAGAATGTTTCAATCACTTCAAACAAGATCGGATACACCTTGTTTGGCTTATTGGGTAAATATCAGAAATCATGATCTGTAGATCAAAACTTCCATTAATTGGTGATGTATTACGTCGTCTGCTTTGGCTGACACATAATAAGAAATCAGTAAAGGAGGCTTCAAATATAATATATTCTGAAATATATGACTTCTGGGATAGAGCAAAGTTACCCACGAATGCCAAACAGGATGTTTTAACCAAGATTAGAAAGACATATGAACAATACAGATCACTTTTAAAATTGAAATCAAGGAGAAGTCAAATACAAATTGAAAAACAGACTATCTTTAAAGAAAGCTTAAAATGATCTATTTGATATCGCACATGCAAACGCAATGAAAATAATATCAAATGAAGAAGATAGAGTTTTTCTTAAAGTTCAGAGAGAAAAAGGTAGGCGAGGGTATATGAGTAATGTGGATAAAAAATATACTGTAAAACAAGAAAGAAAGCGTAAAAGGGAAGAACAAAAAAGTAATAGAATTAAAAGGGAAGTTCGTCGGCAGGAGGAACAATTACGTATTCTGCAAGAATGTACTAGTGTGGATGGTGGTAGTTCCTCTAGCAGTGAAGAACTCCAACCTGGACCGTCAAGAGTCGAACCATGTAAGAGTTCAAAGGAGCGTCATAAAATCATAGCCCCTGACTTAGCAATGGCTTTGGATAGATCGAAAATGAGTGATCGACGTGCGATGTTAGTAGTAACAGCTACTGCAAATGCGCTTGGAAAAAAAGTTGATAATATTGTATTAAGCAGAAGTACATTACGGTGGCGAAGGTCTGACGTTCGTAAAGCAATGGCTGAGGATATTAAACAAACATTTCCTGGTGGTTTACTGACATCTGTACACTGAGATGGTAAGTTATTGTTGGATGTAACCGGAGAAGACAAGGTTGAACGTCTATCGATCGTCGTACATGGTGGAGGGAAATCAAAGTTGCTGGGTGTTCCAAAACTTTTGAGAGGAACCGGTACAAATGTTGCAGAAGTTGTAGTACAGTGCCTAAAAGATTGGAATTTGGAAGATAGCATTGTAGGAATGTGTTTTGACACAACAGCAAGCAATACTGGAACCAAAAAGTTTGGCTTGTAGGATTATGGAAGAGAAGCTGAAAAGAAGTCTTCTGGCCTTTGAATGTCGACATCATATTCACGAAATAGTCATATCTGCTGCTTTCAGCAAATGTTACTGTATTTCATCAGGACCAGACATTGACCTGTTCAAACGTTTCCAGAAATTTTGGAAAAAATTAATAAAGAAAAGTATGAGATAGTGAGTATTAGTGATTCATGGACAGAAAATGTCTTAACTTTTTGTAGTGAGCAGTTAAAGAAAAGCCACCCACGGGATGATTATGAGAATATTGAGCTGAAACAGTTATTTATTTATGTGGGAACCTTAAGAAACGGTTTTCTTTTCGTAAACCTGGTGCTCTACATCGAGCACGATGGATGGCACGAGTCATTTATTCATTGAAAATAGTCTTGTTTAGGTCGCAGTTTAATATGACAGAGCAAGAAGTAGCTGCAATGACAAGATTTGCTAACTTTGCTGTAAGGTTTTATGTTCCCAATTTGTTTTCAGCCCCATCAGCAGCTTCAGCCCCAAGAAATGACTTGAAGTACCTTCAAGAGCTTGAATGCTGTGACGATTATGAATTATCAGTAATGGCTAGTAAAGCTCTCAAACGTCACTTGTGGTATTTAAGAGAAGAACTTGCAGCTCTTGCACATATGGATGATGAAGTACCAGTTGAAATAAAACGAAAGATGGCTGAAGCTCTGCATAAACCAAGAAGAACAAGTGTAGATAAGCCAGATAATCGTTTTGTATTTAAGGATGAAGATCAACTTCATAACAAAACACTTGCCGACTTTATAACAGAATGCAGTCATTTATTCTTCAATAAATTATGTTTGGGCTCCACTTTTCTCAAGGTTGACCCATTGGAATGGAACGAAAGAAAGGACTATAAGAATGCACAAGAAGTTACCAAATCAATAAATGATATCAACGACAATGCCGAAAGAGCTATTGCACTAGTGCAAAACTATAATAATCACCTAACAAAGAACGAGTAGGAAATGCAATAAATTCTTAAAGTTATAGAAAGACACAGGGAAAAATTTCCAGGAATATCAAAGAAACAGCTGAAAAAGAGTTATGAAAATAAGAAATAAACATATAATAAGTAATAAAAATTAAATAAATGAATTGAATAAGTTGTGGAGTAGACCTCTTGGGGATACCACATTAAAAAAAACGCACCTGTTATAGCTACCTCAGGGGTGGTATGGAAAAGCTATGTATTCCTATATTTCAACAGCATTGTGTCACTATTAAATATTGCTCAATCAGCGTAAAAATTTAAATACAATCTTTTGATATCATACCTCATAATTTGCAAGGTTCAGACTGCCAAATAAAGGGAAAAAATTTTTTCATAAGAAATTTGGACCACCCTAATATATATATATATATATATATATATATATATATATATATATATATATATATATATAATAATATATATTATATATATTATATATATATATATATATATATATATATATATATATATATGTCTCGGTGGCGCAGTGGGTTGAGTGGTGCGTTTGCACGCTTAGGGTCGTGAGTTCGAATCCTCGTCAAACGGGATTTGTACTTTCGACTAGTCACCAGGACGGACACGAAAAATTGCCGTTTGTAGGAGATTTTCTGTAATTCATTACAGTTTACAACATAGTGTATTAATACACTAATCTCAATACCCTCACCTCACTCATCCATAGCCAACACATACAACGGTACAACCTTTAATACACATACAGACACCTACATTCCTATTCGCCTCACGCACAGTAGGTCTGTGAGTCCAGAGCCTAGCCATGCCCACTGATGGCTGGAATATCTTGACTTGGTCCAGACTGAGGCTGGGGTTACTATCACCCTGATAACTGTGCACCTTTCCACTTTGTATGGGCCCACTGGTCGGGAAAAACATAAAATAGTAACCTTTCCCCCGATTGTCGTGGTAAAATAACTAACTAACTAACTAACTAACTAACTAACTAACTAACTAACTAACTAACTAACTAACTAACTAACTAACTAACTAACTAACTAACTAACTAACTAATAACTTAACTAACTAACTAACTAACTAACTAACTAACTAACTAACTAACTAACTATATATATATATATATATATATATATATATATATATATATAATAATATATATATTATTATACATATTATACTTATATATATAATATATATATAAATAAAAAAATTTTATAAATTATAATTATTAATAAATTTAAATTATTATATATATATATATATATATATATATATATATATATATATAATATATATATGGTAATATATATATATGGTATATATATATATATGGTATATATATATATTGAATATATATATTTGTTTATAATATATATATTATATATATATATATATATATATTATTATTATATATATATATTATATTATATTATATATATATATATATTATAATTATATATTATATATATATATATATTATATATATATATATATATTACTTACATCTTACATCCGCTCCCAGGGAAGGCTCATTATGAGCCTGTCAGCACGGCCAACCTTCTTCTTCCACTCCTTCTATTTCCAAGACACGTTCTTCGATTCAGCTGAATCATAGATTGGAATTCTTGATGTTTCTCAGCGTCTCTACGGGTCCTTCCATTTTCTTCCGTGGTCTTCCTTAGTCTGCCTCTTCCGGTCTCAGTCCCTACTCTTCCTGGCACTGCCACGCTTCATCCTTTCCAATGTCCCCACCACCATAGTCTTGCTACATCTACTTTGTTAATAATAGGTATTACTCCTATACCTTCTCTAATTCTTTCGTTTCTAACTCTGTCCCTCCTGGTCTTTCCGGCCATCGCTTCAATACATTCATTTCAGCAGTCTGCACTCTGCTCTCTTCTCTTGTTGTCATACTCACGTTTCTCCCATAGAGGAAGAACGGTGTTTAAAATACTCTCGAAAATTTTTTCTATCACCTCCTCCAATCCATTAATCCCTGATGATAGGATAACAAAGCTTAACTGTTTCTCCGTACTTTCAATTCTGCTCGCAATTCCAAGGCACTTCCTCCTCTCTAACCAAAACATTCCAACCAGATTACTTGTAATTTCTCACGTTTTTAATCACACACAATCCACCTCTCATCAACTCTTCCTGCTTCTCCTGTCACTTACATAATTTCTGTTTATCTCCGTTCATGCCAGCGGCAGGAGCTCCTCCATACGATTCACCCGGGGATTACCTGGCCGCCACTTTACTCTCAGTTTACTATAAAAAGCCAACACCACCCTCCTCAGTTTATATCCATCTTCACTCCAGCACGCCAGGTCATCCGCATAAGCCATCACATCTCCATCCAAGTCCTCCACCTCCTCCCTCACTGCCCTAATTACCACATCCAAATATGCTACAAACAGAATTGGTGACAATACACTTCCCTGCTTATATATATATATATTACAGAGAGGTGCACCCGCAACTTTTTTTTTAGTCCGCAATTCGCAATTCCG
The DNA here is from genome assembly GCA_015478945.1 of Trachelipus rathkii. NCBI lineage: Eukaryota > Metazoa > Arthropoda > Malacostraca > Isopoda > Trachelipodidae > Trachelipus > Trachelipus rathkii. Next base: position 6,351 of record JABUQX010022026.1, read on the forward strand.
CTAACTTTTTGGGCATTCCCAGTTCGCAATTCCGCAACTTTTTTCTGTTTCGCCAGTCCGTTAACGCAATTCCGCAACTGCGCAACTTTTTCTTTTTCGCCAGTCCGCTATCGAAATTCCGCAATTCCGCAACTTTTTCTGCTTCGCCAGTCAGCTATCGCAAATCAGCAAATTCTATCGCTTATAATTTTTTTTTTTCACTACTGAAGGCTGCCAGAGTCCGCTAACCATTTATTGTCAGTTAAAAACATAATTTCAGATAAAATTATCTTACAATTTATATATTTATTTAATTTTATATTTTAATGTTATTTTTATAAACAAAATTAATAATCTTTATAACATAGCTTTTATATATATATATATATATATATATATATAATATTAATATATATATATATATATATATTATAATATATATATATTATTTATATAGTATATATATTATATATATTATATATATATATATTTATTAAGAAAAATGTAGTTATTCCTTACCATTCGATTTATTCTCGAAGATATTACTGGTTTGGAGTTTTTTATTTCCATTTTTAATTTGGATTGAAGATGTCATAAATTTATGATATAAGTTTCTTTTTCTTGTTCTTGATTTGTTCTTGTTCATATATATATCTTTCTTTATTTATTCCTTCTTGATTTTTATTATTTGTTACTTTGTTTATTTTTTATTTACTTTTACTTTTTTATAATATTTAAATTTTATTTCTTTATTTTTAACCATAAATTACTCAATTAAGATTATAATCAAATTTTCACCTATATTATAATAATTCTATATCAATTTTTTCTGTAATGAGAAGAAATGATTATAAGAATTTATCATTCTTCCACCTCTCTGCTTCTTCAAATTTGTTTTTTGTCATCTTACATTTGAAGAAGTTCTTATTTGCTGTTTTATTTTCATTTTCATCCTTTACTCTTCTAGAGATTACACTTTTCATTTTTTTATTATGTAATTCTTTGGTGAAAATATCAGCAAATTGATCATTACTATTCACCCATTCTATTTCTTTTACTTCCTGATTATTTAGATATTCTCTTATTGCTGATATGATGATCCTCATGCTTTTAATTTTTGATTGTCTTTCTGACATTAGAGTATCTACAAGTGTCTTACTATCTGTTCTTATAATTATAGGTATCTTATTATTAGTAATTTCTTCCCACATTTTTTGAATATATAATGTTTGTTCAATGCCTTCAAGTAAACTATTTGCCTCTGCTTGTATAACTGAATGATTCACTTTCTTTGATTTATTTGATTTCCACATTATGGGTATCATTTTTCCTTTATTATCTACAGCAAATATAATACATCCTAGTTGTGTTTTATCTCCCTCTCTATTAGCAAATGATGATCACATATGTTATTTAATTTCTCAATCTCTCTCATTATTTATTGAGTATTATATTTAATCTTTCTGTATTTTTTTATTATCTATTAAGTTCTTTAATAATCTTTTACTCAGTTCTTTCTCCTTGCTCATTTTACTAACTATATACGCTAAATCTGGTCTTGTATTTCTTGCCATCCAATTTAATTTACCTATTAATTGTTGGTATTCTTTTACTTCTCTTTTATTAAGTTTTCTATTTTCTTTTGTTTTTATTTCATTAATTTTAATCTTCTCCCAGTAACTATTTTGCTCCATCATTATCATGTTTTCCTTCTGACATAATTGAACTCCTAAATATTTAAATGATTCGGAACTACTTTCTCCTATTTCAAAAATATTTTTTAATTTATTTATTATATTGTTTTCAAATTTTTTACTTCCTACCCATAAAATATCATCTACATGTGTACATAATAATCCTTCTATATTAATTGAATCTTTCATTATAAATAGTGTTGGTTCCATTTTACTTTGTTTTAGACCTAACTTAATTAATTGTTTTTTCAATGATAAATACCACATCATAGCAGCATCTTGTAATCCATATACGGTTTTATTCAGTCTCCAAAGTTTACCATTGTCAAATTCTGGTGGAGGTTTTAGATATACTTTTCTTGTTATTATATCTCCTTGTAAGTATGCTGCTGAAATATCCATAGCATTTATTTTCCATTTCTTTTCTTGAGCTATGGTTAGTATCATTTTCATTGCTTCAGATGAGACCGTTGGTGCATCTGTTTTTTCTTCAACTTTTTCTTCATATCCTTTAGCTACCAATCTAGCTTTAAATTTTTTCTTATTATTCTGCAATAATTTTTCACTAATTACCCATCTTACATTAATTGCTCTTTCACCTTTATCATTTACTTCTTCAAAGACCTTGTTCTTCTTCCAATTTTCTATCTCTTTCATTTTGGCTTGTTTAATTTCTTCATTTGAATGATTATAATAACTTTGATTTATCTCCTCATCTTCATCTTCAATATCTATTTCATCTATTCTCTCCTCACTTGCATCCAACGATTCTTCCTCGCTATTTTCTTCATTTTCAATTACATCTAATTCATATATTTTTTCAAATTCTTTCAAATCTATATCATATATTCTATTTGTATTTAAATTACGTATGTTATAACATCTATTATATTTTTTACTAGTTGCTTTTCCAGCTCTACTAATAACATAACAATTTAATATATCTTCATTATTCTTTAATTTCATTTCATAGAATTTACCTGTTTTCACATTTTTCCAATCAATTTCTTCAATATTCATCAAATTGATGTCAATTTCTTCTTCTTCTTCTTCATCTCAGTTTGTTACTTTCATTTTATTTATCAAGTTTCATCTCTATAATGTTTTGACATTTATTATTTCTTCTGTATCATTACCATTCTCATTTAAATTATCTATCATGTTTTCATTTCTTTCTTCTTCATATTCATCCTTTTTATCTTCAAGTTCATTATTATTTTCATTTAATTTACTTTTTTGAATTCTTGTTGAATGAACTTTTGATACAGCTCTTAAAGTACCTCCATGTTTTACTATGATGGTTTTTCCATCTACACACATTATTTTAGCTGGTCCTCTCCATTCTTTATCAATGTTTCTTTTATAATATACTTCTTCACCTATATTTATATTTTTTGACATGTGTTCTCTTATTTGACTTCTCAATGCACGTTTTATTTTTTCTGAACTTTCATTTTCTATATGTATTTTTCTAGCATGTTCTATTGTTTCTAATAATTCTTTAATCATGTCATCAGTATCTCTCTTTTCACTCATTATTATGTTATCACAATCTATTATGTTTGGTATTCCTATGTTTCTTCCAAAAACAAGTTGGTTAGGAGCATATCCCAAATAATTTGTTAATCCATTCTTAGCAAAAACTGCCCATGCCATGCTATTCTTTTTATCATGTCCTTCTTGTTTTAACTTGTATAATGATTCCTTAAGTAACCCTACTACTTTTTCACATAAACCATTACTCCATGGGCTTTCTGCCGCTGTACTCATTAATTTGATATTCAATTTTGTCGTAAAAGTTTCCATATCTTCGTTTTGAAATTCTCTTCCTGCATCAGACATAATACTATTAGGACTTCCAAAATATATAATCCATTTTTCGATTAACCTTTCTATAATTTCTTTACTGGTTTTATTTTTTAACCATACTGCCTGTGTATATCTTGTTGCATGGTCTATTATTACTAAAAATTTATTACTTTCAAATTCTCCCACATCTAGTTGAATTAGTTCATTAAATTTATTTGCTAATGGCAAACCTACTACAGGTCTTGGTGGAGTTTTCTTATATTTTTTACATATTTCGCATTCTTTCACAATTTGCTCCAATTCTTTTCTTACATTATTCCAAAAATCTTCTTTTATTTGTTTTTGATTAGCATTCTTTATTGTTTTAAATAATTTTTCTATTCCACAATGAGCAAATTGTCTATGTAGCTTTTTTAATTTTTCTTTTCTATCTTTTTCTTTTATCCAATTGTCTTTAAATTGACTAATCCAACATGTTTTCTTTTGTTTTCTATTCAATAGTATGCAGGAATGTCCTCCTTCATTATCAAATGTCTGTACTTTCTGTAGATTAAGATCACAAATATCAACAGTTCCATCTTCAATGTTAATTTTTAATTTCATTCTTTTCATTGCTGATTTACCTAATAATAAAGGTATATCACCCTCTAATACATTGATTTTTAAATCAAAACTCTTTCCTTTGATTTTACAAGGCAATAATATTTCTTTTAATATTTTATATTCTGTTTTTCCAAATACAAAACAACCATTTTTAAATTTTTGTGTGTCATCTATATATTGTAATTCTTCATTAGTTAATCCACTAATCAATTTTGTTAATCCTAATTCTATTACTGTTTCTATACTTCCTGTATCTATAATAGCCACTACATCTTCTTGATATTTAATTTCTTTAGAGTCATTACATTCTTCATTCTTATTGAAAAATGTTCTATTTAGTTTTCTTTCTTCTAAATCTCCCTCTAATTCATTTCTTCTTTCTTCTTTTTCTGTATTAATAATAGAGTTAATTTTTTCTAAATATAGTTTTTCATTATTTCTTTCTATAAAAAATATAGATTTATTATTTTTATCTTCTATTGGTTCATTTTCTTTACAATTTTTCATTATGTGTCCTTCTTTTTTACATTTCCAACACACATTATTATATTCTTCATTCCAATAGCAATCTTCTGTTTTATGATTATTCCGTTTACAAATACCACATTTATTAAAATTAAATGTTCTTTCTCTCCAGTAACATTCTTCAGTGTATGATTATTGTATTTACATATTGTACAAAATTTATTTTTATTATACCAATTTTCATTTTTAGTGCCTTCTTTTTCTACAATTTCACATACTGATTCCATCATATTTACAATTGATTCTTTAGTTGTTAGGAAAATATTTGTTTTAATTCCTTCTTTTCTTCAGATACTTCTCTCCATACCTTCATATTAGAGTTACTTATCAATTGGTATGAATGTACCTTATCACTTATTTTAATGTCATCCAGTTTTTCACAATCTCTTTTTGCTTTATCATACCTTGCTACATATTCTCTGAAAGATTCTCCTTTCCTTTGTTGCATATTCAATAATGTTTGTACTTTAAGATAACTTTCTTGTTCTTTATTTCTACTATATCTTTCTTTTAAGGTACTTATAATTATTTCTACTCCATTTTCTGTCCATATTTCTTTTTCATTTAATGACATAATTACTTCTAGTGGTTCTCCTGCTAAACCTCCTATTATTTGTGCTATTTTAGTTTTTTCCTTTTCTTCAGATACTTCTCTCCATACTTTTAACTTGAATAAGTATTCTTCAAAAGATTCTTCTTTTTTTCCACTAAATTTAGGTGTTATTAAATTCATTTTTCTTTCTTTGTTCATTTGTTACTCCTTTTTCTTTACTATCTATCAGTTCCTTTATCATGTCGGTTAGTTTATCCATTGTTATTTTTAGAATTTCTTTTGCAGTATTTTCATCTTCTTCTTTTGACATTTTGTTTGTTTATTTTATTAGGTCTAATTTGATTATAAAATGATTAAAGTAAAATATAGTTATTCTTACCATTCAATTTCTTCTCGAAGATATTACTGGTTGGAGTTTTTATTTCCATTTTTAATTTGGATTGAAGATGTCATAAATTTGTGATATAAGTTTCTTTTTCTTGTTCTTGAAAGGTTCTTATATACATAGCTTTCTTTATTTATTCCTTCTTGATTTTTATTATTTGTTACTTTGTTTATTTTTTATTTACTTTTACTTTTTTATAATATTTAAATTTTATTTCTTTATTTTTAACCATAAATTACTCAATTAAGATTATAATCAAATTTTCACCTATATTATAATAATTCTATATCAATTTTTGCTGTAATGAGAAAAAAAGATTAAAAAAATATATATATATATATATATATATATATTATATAATATATATATATATATAATATATATATATATATATAATTATATATATATATATATATTATATAATTATTATCACTTTTTTCCCAGACTGGGGTAAGGTGCTTATTATGCACCGAAAAAAGAAAAGTAGTAGTAGAAGAACATGACACAAGTCATATATACCTTTATATAACTAATATACCTATTCAGTGAGAATCGTCGCAGTAAAACAGTCCCCTAAGAGCAATACGGGACCAGCAAGACGG
>JABUQX010022026.1:32500-47500 GCA_015478945.1 Trachelipus rathkii
ATATATATATATATATATATATATATATATATATATATATTCTTTTGTTATTTTTTTTTTTCTTGGGCGGAATATAAATTTAAGAGAGCTCAGGTATATATATATATATATATATAGCAGAGAGAGAGATATAGTTATAAGAGTATATATATATATATATATATATATATATATATATATATATATATATATAGCAGAGTATATATGTTACATATATATAGGTTGAAGCCCTCAGATGTCATGCATGTAATTCAAAAATATAACAAAGCTAGCAGTGAAAAAAATAACATTTTTAATTTTAGCAAGCAAATTCATCGATGAAACTTAAAAAAAAATTATTTTATTCTAATATTTATTAATAACACCTTAAATACTAGTTTAATCTTAGATTTGGCAAGCGTACGGTGTGATTGACCTTGAATCCCTGCATTACTTCACGAGAGCAAGAGTTGCCAAATAGTATTTTAATTTTACGCTTTGGAGAATTTTTTTCTTTTTATATCCTTTTTAGGGGGTTCGAGCCGACGGAGGGACAGAGAGGAGGACGAAGTCCCCCCCCCCGGTAGGCCGAGAAACCCCGACTCTTGCCATCGTTCGTTTAACCGTGGAATATTCCTTAGTTAAAAAAGAAAATATAATTACACATTTGGCACCTTTACGTGCTCACTCGGAGTACGCGAGCTTCTTCGTACTCAGAAAACGGTAATATCATACAAGTTTTCCAACATTTTTAAGTATTTTAAATTTTTTAAAAGTTTTTTTTTTTTTTTTTTATTTCATGGATAAAAGGGTCTCCTGATTAATAAAATGTTATTTATTTTCCTGTAGCTGTTATAGTTTCTAAGTTACATGCATGATGTTTTCGGGAGGCTGACCATATATATATATATATATATATATATATATATATATATATATATATATATATATATATATATATATATATATATATATATATATATATATAGAGAGAGAGAGAGATAGATAATATAGAGAGAGAGAGAGAGAGAGAGAGAGAGAGAGAGAGAGAGAGAGAGAGAGAGAGAGAGAGAGAGAGAGAGAGAGAGAGAGAGAGAGAGAGAGAGAGAGAGAGAGAGAGAGAGAGAGAGAGAGAGAGAGAGAGAGAGAGAGAGAGAGAGAGAGAGAGACTTCAGAACTAATATCGATACGATATATTTTTCATGTAATAAATTTGTGAAATTTATTATTTTTATTATTAATTACATTATTTATTAAAGACATTAAAGACCCGAACTTTTCCTTGTAATAAAATTCTAGTTAAAATGCAAACACTCTTCAGTATGTAAATATCACAAAAAAATAAATATTTTGACTTCATATTAAAGTTATTTGTACCCTCAACTTTTCCGATTACCTTAAGTTTTAGCTGGTGAAATCTATTATGCCTACAAACTTCAATTACCCTAACTAATTTTTCACCTTGACCAAATATTTACAACTGATAAATGAAATATGATCTTCATAACTAAAGTGAAATGCTTGTAATTTTTTTTTTAAATAATCGTAATAATTGCAATCACTTTGATCTTCGAAAGACTTTAAATTACTTAATTATCGCAAAATTAAGTAAATCCGATTGAAGTTTTTTGTACACTTAACTTTTCAGCTACCCGAAATAAATTTTAGCACAGAATGTACTCAATACTAAAGTGTTAACATAATTGCCAACAAAGGAAGAAGAAAAAGCATTTGCAAATGATTCATATAATTGAAAAAGAAAATTCTACATTACATTTTTCAACTGAATACAATAAAAAAAAATTAACAAATATTAAAGATGCCACTTAAAAAAAATTAACACAAATAAAATTCAACTTTGGTGAAGAACAAGGTGCGTTTAGGAGTGGTAGAGGATGTGTGGATCAAATCTTTACATTGAAACAAATGATTGAGAAAATGAGGGAGAAGAAGAATAAATTGTATTTAGGTTTTATGGATTTGCAACAGGCGTATGATAGAGTTAATAGGGAAGCGTTATGGCAGGTGTTAGTGATATATGGTGTTGGTGGTAGGCTTCTGAATGGAATCAAAAGTATGTATGACGATAGTGAAGCGTGTGTAAGAATAAATGGTGTCAATAGTGATTGGTTTAGGATTAATAGCGGAGTAAGACAGGGTTGTGTTATGTCTCCTTGGTTATTCAATTTGTATATGGATGGGGTTATGAAAGAATTTGAGGTGGGGATGGCAGGAAATGGTGTTAGAATGGTGGAGAATGGAGTTGAGTGGAGGGTGCTCTACCTATTATATGCGGATGATTTGGTTCTGTGTGGCGAATCTGAAGAGAGTTTGAGATTATTGGTAGAGAGATTTGGCAGGGTGTGTAAAAGGAGGGGTTTGAAAGTAAACGTGGATAAGAGTAAGGTTATGGTTGTGAGTGAGGACACTCCTCAGTGTGAAGTTATGTTAGATGGTGAGCAGCTAGAACAAGTGTCTGAGTTTAAATATTTAGGTTATATGTTGGATGAGAAGGGAACGGACGATGCAGAGTGTAGTAGGAAAGTTGGGCTGGTGCAATTAAATCGTTGGTGAATGTAAAGGGACTAAGTCTTGAGTGTGTTAGGGTCTTACATGAGGGTATGTTGTTACCTGTGTTATTGTATAGTAGTGAGACTATGGTCTGGAATAAGAAGTATAGATCTAAAGTTCAATGTGTTCAGATGGACAATCTTAGGGGTGTGCTAGGTGTGAGAAGAATTGATAAAGAGAGGAATGAACGTATTAGAGAGTGGTGTGGTGTGAAGAAAGGGGTAAATGAGAGAACAAATGAAAGTATGTTGAGATGGTTTGGTCATGTGGAAAGGATGAATGATAGTAGGTTGGTTAAGCGGATGTATAGTGGTGAGTGTGTTGGGAACCGACCGGCTGGGAGACCGAAGAGAAAGTGGATTGAGTCGGTGAACGAATGTCTGAAGGAGAGAAATGTGAGTTTGGCAGAGGCGAGAATAAAGGTGCATGATAGGAGAGAATGGCGGGGTTTTGTATGGGGGCATGGTTGTGGCCCACCTGGGCCAGGGGGATGAACCTTGCATTGACAGATCACCATGAAGAGGTCCGTCGTCCATGATGCTCTTTTGGGTGGATTTTCTGTCTGTGACGAGCTCTCACTAATTAATGGTACAGAGGGGGCGGTAAGGCTGGGCTTTCTTTTCGACGTTTGTCATGTTCTCCTACTGCTTTTCTTTTCCAATGCCATAAAAAAAATTTAACAAATATTAAAGATGCCACTTAAAAAAAATTACCACAAATAAAATTCAACTTATAACGAGTTATGATCGACACACTTTGAAAGACATCTTAATGATAAATTTCTAATTTCTGGTATTTCTAATTCATAAATATGAAAAGGAGTGTTAAATTCAAGCGTTTTCCATGGTTTACCACAAAATATTAAACGAGGAGGGTATATACAAAATGTAAAAAATTTGAAAAAATATTGGCATTTCGATTAAAAATATTTTGATAAAAAACAACACTACAATAAGAATTAAACCTTTCACCATAAGTTGATAAGCTTTCATAAAGATGTACTATTTCAGGAATATTTATTACATTTATTTTTTCTCCACAGACAAGAGTATCATCCAAACCTCCGTTCGAAATTAAACGATAAGGAAATTTTAATTGATATTTAGTAGCAATTGTTTTAAGTATATTTTTCCTACACAGACTAGTATGTATTAATTAATTTTAACTCTCTATGTTTCACTTCAAATCTCATACACCATAAATGAATAAAGAGTACCATATTCACAAACCATCCGTGGATAGTGCACTATAAAATGATGCTTAAGCTTTAAATTAGAACCAGGAAATAAACTTAAATACAATTCATGATGATCTGAAATCAAAGTAGATAATAAAACATGTATTTCCTTTTGAAGTGTTTGAAAATAAAATAACCAAAATTTCTCATTCACGTGGTACATAACTTCCAATAAAATTAGTAAATATATTTACAAATTAAATCATATTTTACGTCGGGTACTACAGCTTCATTTTCTCTGTAACTATATAAGCGGAGCCTATTATTTAAAGTTTCAATTGAAAAAATATTTACTTCTACATAAAAAAGTATGATCTTACTCAAATCAAAGTTACAAACACCATCTGTTATATCGTGCATTATATCACCAATATATTTGTCCAATATATAAACTTTGAAACTTTTTAAAAATGAATTCCGATCTTAAACCAGTTTCTGAAGGCATATTTAGTAGTACCTCTCTTTCATATTGATCTTTATTCCTCAGTAAGAAAATGTCTTCAGCTGTTTGTCTTTGCAGTATTTCTTTGTTCGCTTTACAATGCCTACAGTAATAATTCGCATTAAAACTTTGAACAAACCCTCCAATTGTATTCATAACCAAATTATCACCAAGAAGTGATAGCAGCTGAAAATAAATTGTAAAGGTTCTATTACCGATTTTCACTTCAATACCTTCTGCTTATAAATAATTTAAATCATTTATCTTGTTGAAAATAATTTCGTTATCAAATATTCGCATATCTGATGAATAAGATAACATTAATAAAAAAAAAATTTTAATCGCGATTGAAACTTTTTGGGAAAACATCGAATAGAGAAGTAAAATGCTCCTATTTTGTTCTTACCAGCATGTGAACCCAATGGATTGCCACATTCAAAATCATCATAGTAAAGAAGTGGAAAAACTTTTCTTCCCGGGTATCTTAATTTACTAGTGGCCATATTACCATTGCTAATATCATTTAAGAGTGCAGATTCGGAACAAGAATCCATATATTTACATGCAATATCATAAACGTCATCAATGGAGAACACATTTCAAGGTATCAATAATAGGAAAATAAAAAATACGTATTGGAAGTTTTTCAATGACGATTTTAAAATTAAATTTCTTCAACTAGTTTTATATCCTATTGTTATAAGCTGAGGATCAACATAGAACTCGTTTTTACGTATTTACTTTAAAGTTAAGAATTCACTATAAAATAATGAAAATGGATTTTGAACGCTATTAAAAACCTGTTCTAGAGCATGTGAGTCAATTCCCCTCCTTGAATAGGGCTATGCCCGTGAGGTGTGAACAAAAAAAAAAAAAAAAAAAAAAAATCATGAAATTTAGAAAGAACCTTGTTTTTAAGTAAGTGCAAGAAAGATGAATTAAAAATTAGATTCTCAGCTTGGAATATTTCTTCTTTAATTTTCTTTCTTGATGCATAATCATTATGAAATTTTTGAGAGGCAAATTGCAAAACTTCTTCCTCGAATTTACTTTGTAGTTCAGAAACAATATCATCATAATCGATCATTTCTAAAGGATGAAAAAAATTACTATTAAATAGATTATAATTTTGATGTTTCAAAAGAGATTGAATATTATTACTAGAGGTACCGCTTGAAGACGCTAAAAGATTATAATTATTAGAACTACAAAAATCAATTTGAGAATTTGTTTTGGTTTTTGGTTTTTGTAACTTTGATGCGAGTTTAAAACATTTAACATGAAACAAATGTTTTTTTCAAATGCCTTTTAAAGAAATATTTTATACAAAATTGCTTATGGGAATTACCTTGCCCACATATAAATTTACTTTCAGAATATTCCTCTGGGTGAAAAACTTGTAAATACAAAATTAAACTAGCAACACTAGGTACTTTTTCCCTACAATAAAAGCAAAAATAACTAAATTTAGCAAATTCCATTTTATGACTAAAAACTTTAATTTTATCAAAAGTCTAATCAGAAATTTCATCGGTATTATATGAAGTAATATCAGAAATTAATTCACAAACATCAGAAACTGTCTTATCCTACTCTGTTTTAATTTCAAAAAAGTATTTTTGGATGAATAACCAGACTTGAAGATTCAATTGGTACTGGAGGTAAAGTACATGAAAAGCTTTAAAGCAGTTTTCAACAGCCTTTAAGAGTGAATCAAATCCATATAAAACAGAATTCATTACGCCGTAGCATTGAACTGCATTCAGAAGATCTTTTCCCTGAATAATTACAAATGGTTGCATGTGTAAAGACATTTCCCCAAGTTTTTCTTATCTTCTAGATATGATGATAGGAATATCCTCAGCATTCTGAAAAAGAAATATATTAATAGAAAAATGGCATAAATCATAAAACTACCAATTCAAGGAATATTAAGTAATAAAAGTTATTAGAGGAAAAATTTTTAGCTTAGTAGAAATGTATAACACACAACTAAATAAAATTACCTGAGCATGAATCATAAAGGCCTCTTGCATGTCACCTTTTGAAGGATTTTAAAATGCATTCTATTTGGAGTGAAGTTCAACTTTTTTAACTTTTAGCAGCAAGGTAAGAAATACAGAAGAACAGCATCTTCTCCTATAGAGACAAATTTTGAATGAAAAAAAAAATACAGCTCGCTTTTAAGGGTTTGGTATTAAAAACTTTGGCTATTTAAACAAAAAATTTCAATTCTCGCAATAACATAAGGAAGAAAAGAAAAAAAAATGTCAAAATATGTAAGGAAAAAATTACAGTTATCAAATCCAACTATGTGTATGGATGGTAAATGTTAAATGTTATGTGTTGGATGTTAAATCAATGAGGGGTATAGGAATGGGATTATCGGATCATTATGTTGTTCTATGTAAAATTAAGTTAGTGGGGTTTCATCTTGCGACGGAGAGGAAGATTAAGAACGAGGAAGTAGGTAAAGAAATTCAAGGCAAGAAAAGTTAGGTTACGGGTGCAGTTGGCTCCATTGGTTCAAAATAGTGCTCTGCCAATTAAAATCATACATGAATGTGAACAAGTTGATACTGAAAAAATCTGGGGGCAAATGAAGGAAGCAATTGTTATAGTGCAAAGGAAGTGTGTGGATGTGCTAAAGTAGGAAGTAAGAATGTTAACAGCGAATGGTGGAATGAAGAGGTGAGGAAAGCGGTTAAAGATAAAAAAGAAGCGTGGTTGAATAACGTAAAGGATGAAATCTCAAAAGAAAGATGCTTGGAATTATATAAGGAGGAAAAAAGAAATACTAAAAGGTGCATACGTAGGAGAAAACAAGAGGTAAATGAACAGTTTGGAAGGAGGATGAGGTCTAACATGGTGAATAGGAAGCTTCTGGAAGGAAGTACGAATAAGTTAAAAATGAGAATAAGGGAAATCTGCTTAGAATAATGAATAAATGAATAGGGATGGAGCTTTTGTAACTGATGAAATGAATGTGAGGGGAGTGGAAGTTCATTTCTGAAAATCTGTGGTGCACAATATTTGAATGCGTAGAAGCACAAATAGAAGAGGTGACAGTGAATGTGTGTGGGCTTGGAAGAAGAATAGGTATTTTTGGATGTCATAGAGTTATAGTAAGAGGAGGAGTGATAGAGTAGAAAGTTTAAAGAATAAATCTATGGCATAGATGAAATTACTGGTGGAATGATCAAGAACGGAGGCGAGATGGTGATCGATTGGATTAAATATAATAAAGTTATGGAGTGGGTAGAGTTCCGCGGACAATTGAGTGAGAGCGGTGGCTAGTACCCCTATATAAGGGTAAGGGAGAAAAGGGAACTGTAGAAATTATAGGATTATAGGGAAATAAGTTTATTGAGTGCTAGAAAAGGCATAGAGTGCCTGCAGTATTTTATTATCATGAGTGTCGAGTGACTGAAGGACTGATTGGTAAAAGGTGCGTTTAGGGAGTGGTAGAGGATGTGTGGGATCAAATCTTTACATTGAAACAATGATTGAGAGAGAAAATTAGAGAGAAGAAGAATAAATTGTATTTAGGTTTTATGGATTTGCAACAGGCGTATGCTAGATAGAGTTAACAGGGTTTCTGCGGCAGGTAGTGACAGGAAAGTCAGCAGTGTGGCCTTAGGAATGGGAATCAAAGCAAGTGACGAGGCAGCGTGTGTGCAATGAGATGGCACTACTAGTACTCGTTGAGATTAGCAGTGAGTGAGACAGGGTTGTGTTATGTCTCCTTGGTTATTCAATTTGTATATGGATGGGGGTTATGAAAGAATTCGAGGTGGAGATGGGAACTGGTGTTAGAATGATGGAGAAAGGGATGAGTGAGCTCTACCATTATACTGTGTGGATGATTGGTTTAAAAAGAATCAACTAAAGAGAGTTTGAGAGTAGATTGATAGAGAGATTTTATTGGTGGGGTGTGTAAAAGGAGGGGCTTGAAAGTTAACGGGAGAGTAAGGTTGCGGGCAACGTGGGAGTATACAGTCCTCAGTGTGAAGCGTTAGTGTTAGATGGTGATAGCTGGAACAAGTGTCTGAGTTTGACTTTAGGGCATATGTTGATGAGAAGGAATCCATATGGCGTGGTGCTTCTGCAATGGCAGAACGCGTGGCACCAAATGTTGGTGAATGTAAGACCAAGTCTTGAGTGTGCTAGGGTCTTACTTGAGGGTGAGGGTATGTTGTTACTGTGTTATTGTAGCAGTGAGACTAAGGTCTTCGAAATAAGAGGTATAGATCTACAGTTCAATGTGTTCAGATGGACAATCTTAGGAGTGTGCTAGGAAGAATTGATAAAAATGAGGAATGAACTTATTAGAGAGTTGTGGGGTGTGAAGAAAGGGGTAAAAGAGAATAAATGAAAGTATGTTGAGATGGTTTGGTAATATGGAAAGGATATGAATGATAGTCGGTTGGTTGGGCGTACAGTGGTGAGTGTGTTGGGAACCGACAGGCTGGGAGAGAGAGACAGAAGAAAAAGTGGATTGAGCCGCAAAACGAATGTTTGAAGGGAGAGAGAAATGAGTTGGTAGAGGTTATATAAAAAGTGTGTATAAACAGGAACATAGAAACATGTGGTGGGGATTGTGAGGGGTGTGTGGGGTATGGTTGTGGCCCACCTGGGCCAAGGGATGAACCTTTACATTGGACGAGACGATCTACCATGCAGGAGAGGTCCTGTCGCTTGGTCCTAAGCGTTAGTTGCAGGTGATTTCTTTCTGACTGCGATGAGTTCTCACTTCAATTGCAAAATTGAGGCAGGGCAATATTCTCCTTTTCGACTTAGAAAAGCCATACCCTCTTCACTGCTTCTTTCCGATGCTCGTCACGCACCTTACTCCCATTCTTGGGAAAATAGAAAGCAGAAGATAAAGAATACAAGTATGGGAGTATATCTATATATATATATATATATATATATATATATTATGTATATATATATATATATGATATATAAAGTATATAAAGAGCATATAAGAGTAAGAGTTATATATATATATATATATATAGTAAGTAGGTATATGTATATATATATATATATATATATAAAGAGTTATATATATATATACATAGAAGTTATATATATATATATATATAAAGATATATATATATATAGGAGCATATATATATATATATATATATATAATATGATTGACTCTGATATGATGGTGTGATTGATTGACGCAAAGTTAGTAAGTAAAGCGTTTAGGCAGGAGGGTATAAAGTTCCAAAGGATTGGAGGAGAGTGGTAATAGTGTACCTTGCAGCAAGTGGCAAAAGGAGAAAAGGGGAACCAGAAATTGTGTGGGAATGTTATTGAGAGTGTCAGAAGGCATATGCTGGTATTTTTGTCGAAAGAGTGCTTTCTGAGTGACTGGAGAGGGACTGATTGGTGGTTAAACAGCAAAGCTTACAGGCGGTGCATGATCAAATCTGGGCTGAAACAAATGATTGAGGGAAAATGAGGGAGAAGAAGAATAAATTGTATTTAGGTTTATGGATTTGCAACAGAGGCGTAAGATAGAGTTAATAGGGAAGCGTTATGGCAGGTATTAGTGACATATGGTGTTGGTAGGCTTTGGAATGGAATCAAAAGTATGTATGACGATAGTGAAGCGTGTGTAAGAATAAATGGTGTCAATGTAGATTGGTTTAGATTAATAGCGGAGCAAGACAAAGGTGTGTTATGTCTCCTTGTTCAATTTGTATGGATTGGTTAAGAAAGAATTAATATGTGGGATGGCAGGAAATAAAAGAAAGCCTGGTGAGAATGGAGTTAGAGTGAGGGAAAGTTCAATTATGGTGATGATTTAACTTGGTGTATGGAATCTCAAAGAGAGTCAGGAATGATAGAGAGATTTGGCAGGGTGTGTGAAAGGAGGGGCTTGAAAGTAAACGTGGATAAGAGTAAGGTTATGGTTGTGAGTGAGTGACACTTCTGTGTGAAGTTGTGTTAGATGGTGAGCAGCTAGAAAAAGTGTCTGAGTTTAAACATTTAGGCAAGGTAAGTAAGGAGAAGGAACGGACGATGCAGAGTGTAGTGGGAAAATTGTGGGAAGGTGGCTGAAAATTAAATCGTTGGTGAATGCAAAGGGACCAAGTCTTTGGGAGTGCTAGGGTCACATGAGGGTATGTTGTTACCTGTGTTATTGTATGGTAGTGAGACTATGGTCTGGAATAGAAGTATAAGGATCTAAAGTTCAATGTGTTCGGATGGACAATCTTAGGGGTGTGCCAGCAGAAGAATCAGATAGCAAAGAGTAGAATGAACGTATTGAGAGTAGGTGGTGAAGAAAGGGAGAATAAATGAAAGTATGTTGAGAGGGTTTGGTGGTCAGGTGGAAAGGATGAATGATAGGGTGGTTGGTTAAGCGGATGTAAAGGTGGTGAGTGTGTTGGGAATCAACTGGCTGGGAGACTGAAGTGGATTGAGTCTGTGAACGAATGTCTGAAGGAGAGAAATGTGAGTTTGGCAGAGGCGAGAATAAAGGTGCATGATAGGAGAGAATGGCGGGGTTTTGTATGGGGGCATGGTTGTCGCCCACCTGGGCCAGGGGATGAACTCTTACATTGACGATTTACCATAGTGATCCGTCGCGGTCCCATGATGCTCTAGGGTGGATTTTCTGTCTGTGACGAGCTCTCATAACGGTACAGAGGGGGCGGTAAGGCTAGGCTTTCCGTTTGTCATGCTCTCCTACTGCTTTTCTTTTCCGATGCTTGTAGCGCTCTTACCCCCAATCGTGGGAAAAAAAGAGATGTGAAGAAAGAAATATATATATATATATATATATATATATATATATATATATATATATATATATATATGATATGCATATATATATATATATGATATATAAATATAGTATATATATGTTGTTATATATAAGTATATATATATAAGGTGCTATGATATATAGATATATATATATATATATATGTATACAGTATATATATATAAGGCTTGTCTCAAGTACATTTCTCTTTTATCAAGTAAAGTACTCTAGATTTGTTCAAGTACAAGCATTTAGAATTTAGATTTGGCTAATAAGTACAAGTAAATTTATAAAACTTATATTATATATATATATATTATATATATATATATAGATATATATATATATATAAATATATATATAAAAAATATATAATATACATATATATATATATATGCATATATATACATAATATATATATACATACATTACATATTATAATGATATATAGTAATATAGATATTATTTATATATATATAAAAACATACACATATAGAGATATATATATATATATATATATAGAGAAAGAGAGTATAGCATATATATATATATATATGGCATATATATGTATATATATAAGGGTATATATACTAATATCAACAATACTATCATCAGCTACTCTGGTTTCGAAGACAGTTGAAGCGCATATCGGTGGGAGGGTAGGAATGGTGTATTAGAAGTAGGGAGAGAATAAAGAATAAGAAAATGTGCCTAAAGCAAAGCCTATACAACCCATTGCTCCTTTTATATCTTTTGAAACTGCCGCAAAGTTAGAAAACCACCCTAGAGTTTCACGTGTGGACGGCGATGCGAATCTCTCGCTCGCGCGTCTTCAATGTGGGGTTCATCCCTGCGGTCGGTGTGAGCTGGGCAACTATACCTCTCTCACAAACCTAGTTGCTCACATCCTCCATAGACTCCTTTTCTCTGCCTCCCTACAACTCACATTTCTACCCCTCCAGGGGCATTCCTTGACTGACTTTAATTCACTTTGGCTCCACCAGCCGGTCATGATTCCCTAACATAACTCACTTACTATAAGATCTGTTTGCACCAAACTGACCATTCTCTCCACCTTCTCTCACATGACCAAACACCATCCTCAATCAAAATTTTCATTTTGTTTCAATACCCTTTCTTACTCCTTAACATAATTCTCAAAACGTTTATTCTATAATTTACTAATTTTTCACACCTACCATATTCTAAGAATGTCCACTGAACACGACACAGTTATTGACTGGAAATGCTTATTCCCTGACCATAACCTCATAATTACTATACATTAACACAGGTAATACATACTCCCCTACAGTGGACCCTCTTATATAGCACCTGCAAAGACTAGTCCTCGCATATATCATCACCAACGATTTGCATTACAAAATCGCCAGCCATCTTCTCCTGCCATTCACATATCACCTTTTTTTTTACTATATACCTCTGTACCATCCATTCCCTTTGAACTAACATTTATCTAAATATTTAAACTCAAGACACTTTTTCCAGATGTTAACTATCATCCAACATAACTTTACACCGAGGACTGTCCTCACCTACAACCCATAACTTCCTCTTACTTTCCTTATCTACATTTACTTTTTAAACCCTTCCTTTGCAAAACCCTACCAAATCTCTTTCTTTCTACTGATCCTTTCCTTCAAACCTCACTCAGATTCGCGACACAAACCAAATCATCCATACAATAGTAAGTGAACCCTCCACTCTTCCACCATAGAGTTCTCTTCCATCGCTCCCAGCAGATCAACCATCGCCACCCCAATCTCTCAATTTTTCCGCCAATCCCATCCAAGGCAGAAACACCAGGTCAACCAAGGAGACATAACACATCCTCTGCTTCTACACTCTGCTATTAATATTATTAAACCAATCACTTTCGACTCTATAAGATTTTCACATAAGCTTTCAATTATCGTCATATAATATATATTTTTTGATTCATTCAGAAGCTACCATCAAATACTGCAGAGAAGGATCAATAACACCTGCCATTCTCTCTATTAAATCTCTATCGTACGCCTGTTAAAATCCATAAAAAACGTAAATACAATTCTTCCTCCTCCCTTGGAACTACAATTACCTCCATAAAAACACTTTGCTACAATCTCCAAATCAATCATCACCATCTCCCTATATAATCACTTCTTTACTGATCGACGACAAAATTTTGGTTTATTCTCATATTTAAATCAACTTAATTAAAACTCTTTTTGACAGAGAAAATTTCGTTATCTTATGTTAATTTTACAAAAGAACTTTATCTTTGAAAACAACATCATTTCTAGGGAAGAAATAATACTATTTTTTAGAATTTTAAAAAATTACTTCTAAAAATTTATAACAGAACCGGTACATTTGCTTAATTCATATTTTGCGTGTGTATACAGAGTTTGGGGAAACCACTGAAGTCAGCGAAATTTGACGTACAATTGACGTGGTTTTAAAAACAAACTTTACACAATTTAGATTTATACTTTGAGCAGTCACAAATTTTAAAATATTTTAAATTTAAAGATAAACTCCTTTTACCTCTATGTTGTCAGTATATTTACTGGCGCTGGTGGTAGACTGGGCATGAACAAGACAGAAAGAAAGACACAATAAGCGCCTTTCCATAAAGATAATGATATACAGCGTATCGCCAAGAACTCAGACCATTTACATCATTCCCTATTCATAGAATGGTATGTAAATACTTCATTCCTTTCAGGAAATAATTCATACATATACAGGATACAGAAATTCTGAATATAGCCCAAAACTGAGAACCCGATTCTGAAGTTGTTAGAATCTCTTGTATATTTGAATCTTCAAATCGACCTTAAATGCTTGTATGGAAAATCTAAATTTTTCTTAACAATTTACATTATGGGGAAGGATCAATATTATGGATCCTCATCTAAAAATGGACAGCAGTTTATTTCAGACAAATTTTGATGGGGAGCTGAAATCGTAGCCTTTTCTGACATTTCCAGAATACTGGGTGTTAGGTCACAGGTATGCTTATTTTTCAGAACTCTATTTCTATTTTTTTGCATTTTGATTTCTGCATTTTTAACTTGAATATATTATGTATGCCCATATGCACAAAATGAACATAGAGATTTTGATCTTTTAAAATTGTACTTCAGTACTAAAAAAAAGTTTTAGAAATTGACATTGCTGAGCACAATTTTCCAAAAATCAAAAACCTTCTATGTGTATTTCGTGGGGAAGAGAATCTGTATCTATGCATATTTCAAGTTTGGAAGTCATTTGAAAAAATTAGGCTTGATATTGAAAAATGTCAAAAAATAGGTTGGAAAAACAGAAAACGTCGTAAACAATGACTACAGACAGAAAAACACCCGAAAATGACGTTTTAGAGGTCAGGAAAGCTGCGTTTGTTTTTTTCCTGCATCAAAATTACTCCAGCACTGGTAAATTTTATGTCCATTTAGGTAAAAATGGGGTCCCAGTAAAATCTCCAATATTGATCCCCTCCCTTCAAGCGAAGTGAGATATTGTTTAAATCATAGAATTTTAACCACATAATATTGAAATCATTAACTTATCTATATGGTTTATTATTCTTCAACCCATTCTTTATTTTTAACTTTTAATTATGTATATACATAGTGTTTGGGGTACCTTATCATCAATATAATAAGTCTTGGAAAATGGGAAGAAGGATTCACACCTAAAACTAGTTTATTAAATAATAATTTAAAATGTTCAAATTCGTTTTTTTATTGAAGCATATATATATATATATATATATATATAGTGTTATATATATATATATATATATATATATATATATATATATATATAAATATTAGTTGTTGTTATATTATATTATATTATTATATATATATATATATACATATATTATATTATATAATATATTATTATTATATATACATATATATATATATATATATTATATATATATATATAGCATATATATATTATATATAA
>JABUQX010022027.1:0-15000 GCA_015478945.1 Trachelipus rathkii
AAATCAGTTTCATCATAATCAATTCATCACTTCACAAAAGGAATTTTTTTGTTTAGATATTTTTATTAGAGGTATCACTTTTAGAGATTTCACAAATAATGTTTATTCAAAGTGATCATCAACTTTTCCCGAATAACTATAACAATACTATGAAACACAACTTTCAAAATTATCAATGTTCAATTAAACAACTAAAAGAAAAAATACAGGTAAGTAATATGTTTGGTTTATAAATTTTTTGACAATATCTGAATAAATAAATAACACATATAAATGACATATATAATGATTTTTTCTCCAACTTTCAGGATTACCTGATTTTTTCCAACTTTCAGGATTATCTGATATTGCTACAAAAACAAAATAAATAAAATAAATTTTCACTTTAATAATTATAAAAATTTACACAACAAAGAAAATAAACTTGCACAGTAACAGATCCCCGTTATATTCTTCGCCGCTAAATTTTGCCTCTACCCATTTTAACTTTGTTGGGTGATTTTTTTCATCTTTTATATTTTATACAAATATACACAAACTAATAATTTTCAATGCTTTAATAAAATACACACACTATAGCTATATAGCTGTAATTTACATTCGAAGGTGGTTTATAAAAAAACATAAGTAGATAAATTGCTGTATCTGTAATAGTACTACTCATTTTCTATGGGACCTATAGAAGAGGGAATCAAATAATTGTAATGAATGCCTGCTATACATTTTGTAACAAGCTTCATTATGAAATTGATCACCATGTTTTATGGGCTGATTGCCGTTATAATAAACATATACAGGGGTTTTGAACAATTCAGTAAATGCTGTTATCACCTCGGGAATTGGTAGTTGACCTGGAAACTTTAATAATCTAAGTTTCTTATTGATTTGTTTTCCAGTCAATTTGTATTTGACGATATGTCGTTGCAATTCCCCGACCAAGGTGTCTCTCATTTCTATATGTCAATCTACCAACCCATAAAGACAAAGGGCAAAACATTTAAACAAGGAGTCACCTCCTCCGGCGATTTCTATTTGGAAATATCCTTCCGGAATAAAGTCAGAATTTATAGTATCAGGCACGTTTTCGAATTCTTCCCTTATGGGGGATCTAGACAGGGCATCAGCAACAACGTTTTGATTGACAGAAATATGTTTGATTTCAAAATCGTATTCATTTAACTCCTCCATGGTGCGGGCTAATCTCCCGTCTATAAGGCTCATATTTTGAAGGTAAATAAGGGGCATATGATCAGTGAAAATTACGAATTTGACCACCCAACTTAGGAAAGGTCTTAATGACTTTACTGCCCAACGTAGTGCTGTCAGCTCTTTATCAATGACGCCATAGTTCCTTTGGGCCCCATTAAACGTCATCGATATGAATGCAATAGGCTTGCGTTCATAATTTTGTATTTGGGACAAACAAGCGTCTGCACCTACATCGGAAGCGTCTACATGCAGTTCTATGGGAGCAACGTTAGGGCTATAATCAGGGAAACCCAACAAATGGAGATTAGTTAAAGCTCCTTTTAACTCATCAAAGGCCTGTTGACATTCAGGGGTCCATTTAATGGTTTAACCTCCGGTTTGACAGGACAACAGCTTACTAATTTGGGATGTGCCTCCTATAGAAGTTAACTATCCCCAAAAATTGGCGAAGATTCTGTAGTGGGAATAGGAAATTCTAAATGCCCCTTTTATGCTCTTCTGCAATAGGGGGATACCTTTATTTGATATGTGGTGGCCCAAAAACTCCACTTTGGTTCAGCAAAGGCAAGTTTTACTGGGTTTTAGCTTATAGCTGTTGGTTTCCAATGCCTCCAAGACCTGATCCAAGGTAATCAAGTGGTCTTCAACCGTTTTACTAAGTATTATAATATCTTCTAGATATACCATAACCTTGGACCAAGGTAACCCAGTCAACGCGAGCATCATTCCGCACTGGAAAATTGCTGGACCATTCTTCACACCAAAAGGCATTTTCAGATATTCATATTGTGAAAAAGGGGTCGAGAAGGCCGTTTTCTCTACACTATCAGGTTCCATAGAAACCTGATAGTATCTGCGGACTAAATCGATTGTGGAAAAATAAATGTTACCGTGCATGTTATATATCATGTCTATTAAATTCGGCAAGGGAAAAAAGTCTGTTTTCGTAACATTATTAAGTTTCCTATAATCTATACACAATCGGAGTTTACCATCTGGCTTTCTAACCGGAACAGCGGGAGCTGAGTAAGGAGACTTACTTGGTCGGATAATGTCCTGCTCTAACAGTTCTTTGCATTGCTGCTCTATCTCTTGGGCTAGAGGTCCCTGGAACCTCCGAACTGGTAGTTGGACACGTCAGGAACTTTCTACTTCAATGGAATGTGAAATGTTGGTGGCCACTCCCACATCATGGTCGCCAAAACTAAAGGCTGCTTGATGCTTAAGCAAGACCTCAATGAGACTTTTCTGTTGTTGTTCATCTATGGGAATCTCATGGAAGCAAAAATCGTTTTTTAACTTCTCTATGGTCCAAACTTCTGTACATTTTCTAGCTTCGTTGGAATCAGATCTTACCATATGAATTCTTACCTGGGGATTTTCTTCCTCAATAAGGGGACAAACTTTTTCCGACGACAGTATTTTCTCTACAATATAAGGTTTTATCCGAGGAATTCAGGAGCGCCATTTGTGTCCCTGGATGGTTAAAATCTAATATACCCGATACAGGGGTAATTTGCCCGATTTGTCCACCGGTAAATCCCATTATATCTGCGGGAGTTTGGTCAGGATTCTTCACCTTCACCATTCTACAAGAAAATGGGGGAATACTAAGGGAACAAACAGTAACACACTTAAAGAAGGGAATAGATAAGCTTTGATCTTTGGCAACTGATTCAATAGTATTGTCAGTTCTCTCATTGTAAGATCAGGAAGCAGATCACTGTTCTTCAAAACTGCGGCTCCCAATACTACCAGGATTGTCATTAGCTCGTCGGGAATCACTAAAAATATGACAGGTTTCAAAACAAAACTGCTGTTCAGGAAAAATAAAGGAATTTCTACATAGGAATCAACAGGGATAGTATGGTCCTTTATTAGACCACTGATGGCATGTATTTTGATTTCCTTAGAAGGTCTGAGGGGGACGTATTTTAATTGGTCAGACAAAAGAGTATTGCTAATTAGACTTATGCCAGGTCTGCTGTCTATCATGCAACTGTACAGGTCAGTGGATGAAGGCTTAACACTAACTTCTATCGTTCGTAGGTTAACATCTAAAGTAGGGGAAGGTTCGTTGTTTAATAATGGAGGATCAGTGGGTTTGGAAAGGTGTAGAAAAGTATTTTGCGCCCTACTGGCGTCTATGTCTGGGTCATTCATATGGGTATTCTCAACCAGGTGACTCAGATCCGAGGAGAGTGTAAGTTTACCGACGGTACTTCTTTCTGGAAACGCGATTTCTGTCTCTCATTC
Organism: Trachelipus rathkii; assembly: GCA_015478945.1. NCBI lineage: Eukaryota > Metazoa > Arthropoda > Malacostraca > Isopoda > Trachelipodidae > Trachelipus > Trachelipus rathkii. Next base: position 3,466 of record JABUQX010022027.1, read on the forward strand.
AGTGGTGCATTTCCAGGGGATACAGGCCTTTCTTCCGGTCGGGAATCTCCAGATCTCTTTTTCACGGCACCAGATAATTTTTCTCTAGAGAATCTATGATATTCTTGGGAATTCCTGTTCTGTTTAGGGGATATTCGTTGTGATCAGTTCATCCCTGCATGTGGGCTGCAACAAAAAGGACACTTTACTCTTGAAACATTTTTCTGTGATGACGGCGCAGACTTATACGATCTGCAATCGGCCCTTATATGGCCTTTCTTTTTGTAATAGCTACAAATACCAAAGTACTTGTAGCAACTGCTCAACTGATGTCCAATTTTTTCACAATACTCGCATACGAGGTTCTTGCGATCATCATGGTTGGACCTGGGAATAGTTTGCGGCTGCAAATGAGTATATACTTTTGGTAGATTGCGATTTGTGTCACGGTAGGTTCCTCTACCATATGATTTTTCAGGGAGATTACGGGAAGAATGTTTCTGAGATTGGGAAACATTTCTAGTTTTATTCTGGCTACTCTTACCTTTGGTTTTCAACGTATCCGTCCAACTGGGATTTACTGTATTTATTCGGATTACGGACTCAGTAGATTCATTAAGTTCTTCACAATGATTTTTACTCAACTTCTTTCGGCGATTTGCTTGTTCTCCTACATCATCCAAACAAACTAAAGAGAGGGAATTTGGGAGCTCCGTATTATCGGCTTCCAAAGAGTCTGCGTAAGATACCATTTGTTCCCATGATATACGCCGAATTCCATCTGAACGCTTCATTTTTATGCATTCCCGAACACTTTTCTCTTTATAAGGTGGAAGGCTACACAAGAAAGCTGTTCTCAACTTGTGTTCGCGAATATTGGTGTCATGATAAGCACGACAGGCTAATCTCTCTAAGCGTAAGGCATACATCTGGATACTTTGTCCTTTCTCTCGATGGGCTGCGTGGTAAGCTTGAATCTTGTATTCTTCTTTTCTTTCTTCTTCATTTTCGAACCATTGGACTAAGGTGTCGCGAACAGAGAAATAATCTCTGTCGTCTTTAGTAAGTAGCCTATATAATTTCAAAAATTCACCCTCTAGCTGCCTTCCCAACAGCCGCAACCATTGGTGAGGTGCATTGGGGTAATGCAAAGTGCAGTACGCCTCAAAATCTCCTAAGCATGTGATGAGATCTTGATGTTTCATACTTGTACTTGCCTGGGTCAACCACTTTTAATTTCTGTGAATTTTTAACTAATTGCGTCAAAAGAACAATGGCTTCTTCCAGCAAGTTGAGGCGTTGTTTCATCTGGGGCCCTGTGTACATAGAATGATCATCTGGGTCATACCTGCGAAAACCATTTGAAGCTAAGGGCTGTCGTACTGGTCGATGAGGAGGTTTTAACAATTTAGGGTAAGTTTTATCCTTATCATGATTTCCATCATGTACTTCAGAAGTAAATCTATTCATGAATGAAGAAGGTTCATGGTCTATGTCTGACAATCTTTGAGGTTGTCGAGCTCTATGTACAGTGGACTGTGGAGATTTGAGAAGATTTTTGTGTTTTACATCTACAAAAGAAGGGTCTTTATGGCTTTCTGTCTTACTCAACCTATCCTTTAACAAGAGAGATTTTTCTCTAGGAAGAGCTAACGATGTAGCTGCTTCTCTATCTCTAAGGGAATCTAAGGGTTTTGAATCATCTGAGGGAGTATTTTTATCGACGTTACCGTTTTGTTGATTTTGTCGAGCCAATCTTTCACTTACTAAGATTTTCTCTCTATGGAGTTTCTTCATTAAGTGATTCATTGTAGACTCTGACATAAGTTCTTCATCAGGGTTAGGAGTAGTCCTTTCTTTTCTTTCAGTGTCAAGTTGGGAATTAAGTGAGACCATGTATGGTCTACCAGAAGAGTCTAGTTCTATATTTTCTAAGGATTCTAACGATTCATGTTTCGAATCTTCATCTAAACTACCTCTTCAGGATTGTTGTCCAGAGTTGTCTGGATCTGGAAGTTCAGCCATTGTAACTACTTAAATCTGGACAATGGGTTAAGAATTTCTGTGATTATTGGTGAACCAATCACAACTCTTGCGCGCCAGCGGATACAAAAGACAATCAAGTCCCTGTTCGGGCGCAAAATAAATTTAATCTATTTATGCTAAGAAGAGCAGAAAGGTCCCTGCTGCGTTTTTAATGTCAACTAAAGGTAAACCCTCAAATAAAGATTCTGCTCTCCTGTAATGTAATAAAATTTTCTATGAATAAAGTTAATTTAACAATAACGATAAATATCCAACCTTGCTCAGTCCAAGGAAGATTAGACAACCGTCTGTTGATCCTCTTCTGTGACGTTTGCCTTCTTGCTGATCAAGATATCAAAGGAGATGAGCTATTTTAGTCTTACGGGGGTTAATTGTCCACGAGAACTTGAAGGGTTTCATTCATATCCAGCGTCTGTTAATGGGAGTTTTATCTGGTTCACGGCTTTAATGAGTTTTGAAACCTAAGATAAGGGATAAAAGAAAAAAAACGAAGCAAAGCAAAATATGGGGGATACAAAAACCAGTACTAAAAAGTGTTTATTCAATGTAAGAAAATAAATATTATACCAAATCTGGTGCTTAATATTATAATAATCTAATAATGGTAAGGTTTATTATTTGAGGTTATCCTCATATGTACAATAATTGTAAATCAAAGATAATAAATTAATTAATCCATCCATTAATAAACTAAATCAGTGATTGATCTATTCAGTTCCTGAGTACCATAATGGTGCTAAATAACATCCATGACAAAAATAAAAATCATTAATAAACGGTTATAGCAAAGTGCTGTATCAATATATTCTAGGCAGTAGGAACCATACAGTTGTAAAGTAATGAAATATGAAATATTAAGTATTATTCAATTTCAGTAAAAGCAGAAGGTTGTAATATAATACAAAGGTAATTATATATCTTTAACCATAAGTTTGTCAATACTGTAAATATGAATATACAAAGAAGTAAAGTGTTTTAACCAGATGGTTGTAAATAAAATAAACTATAATGGCAATAATATCAATTAGTGAACCAAACGGCTGCAATTAACAAGTTACAATTAGAATATAGTAAATATTAATATTAATGATATATTGAACATTGAATATATATTGTTGTAAATACAAGACAATTAAAGTAACATCAATTATATAGTTCCATCTATACACCATGTGATTTACAAATAAAGTTTATAATTTTGTAATATATTTACACTTCTTCTAGAAATAATGTATTTACACTTCTTCTAGAAACATACTATAGTTTATCCAGATGGTTGATATTAGTCTTTTTGTATAATATGACTTCTATTTTTAAACCACTAAAAGTTATTGTTTAATATTACAGAAAATACAGTTCTATTTTATAGATTCATAATATATCCAATCATTATTACAGTTGGTCTTCATATAAAAGTTTGTGCTGTAATTAATCCTCTATATAAACATAAGGGGTGACGATGAACTGATTCAAAATGAACTAAAAAAGATATTGCAGTTTCAACATCAATTAAAAGAAAAACCAAACTAGGAGAAAAAAAACCTGAAGAGAAAACAAAGTGAGTATTTTCTCTTCTGTTTATATTATTATATACCGTAAATATAGGAGATCCATTATATTTTATTATTTCACAGCATTAATTATTATTATAATTAGCATTATAACTCACCTAGACCGTTAACAATTTTAATTTGGAAGGGGTTTCTTTTCTTTCTTTATTTTCCAGGATTTAAATCTCTGAAGATTCCACATATTGTTGATTCACTGCTCACTGGAACAGGTAAGTTACATTATTGCATTTATTAACATTTCAGAAAGTATTATTATTATGATTATTCTTAGAATTATTATATAATATGGACACTCATTATTCTCCCATTACATATTCACTACTAACCTTTCAAGGAAAGCAAATCAGTTTCATCATAATCAATTCATCACTTCACAAAAGGAATTTTTTTGTTTAGATATTTTTATTAGAGGTATCACTTTTAGAGATTTCACAAATAATGTTTATTCAAAGTGATCATCAACTTTTCCCGAATAACTATAACAATACTATGAAACACAACTTTCAAAATTATCTATGTTCAATTAAACAACTAAAAGAAAAAATACAGGTAAGTAATATGTTTGGTTTATAAATTTTTTGACAATATCTGAATAAATAAATAACACATATAAATGACATATATAATGATTTTTTCTCCAACTTTCAGGATTACCTGATTTTTTCCAACTTTCAGGATTATCTGATATTGCTACAAAAACAAAATAAATAAAATAAATTTTCACTTTACTAATTATATAAATTTACACAACAAAGAAAATAAACTTGCGCAGCAACGGATCTCCGTTATATATATATATATATATATATATATATATATATATATATATATATATATATATATATATATATATATATATATATATATATATATATATATTTAAGGAACAGTAGTGGCCCTAGCCCTGAACCCTGTGTGACACCACTCTTCACTTTTTCCTATGATGACTTATTGCCATTTAGTTGTACACACTGTTTTCTATTCCACAATCACTCTTTAATCCAACCATGTACTACTCCATATATACCACATTGCAATACTTGTTCATCAGTCTTTTGTGGGAGCCTTATCAAAAGTTTTGCTGGTCTAAATATATAGTATCAACTGGATCTCCTCGGTCAATGCAGTCAATAAATTTTTAAAGGTTTGTCTGACATGACCTACCCTTTCTAAAACCATGTAGGTAGTCATTCCATATTTTGTTATCTTCCAAATATTTCTCTATATGACCTTTCAGTAACTTTTCCAAAGCTTTTACAACCAGAGATGTTAAGCTAACTGGACTATAATCTTCTTTTTCTAGCTTTCTTATAAATGAGCACAACATATGATGTTTTCCAGTAGTTTAGTACCTCACCAAATGTTATAGATCGCTTAAAAACCAAATACAGTGCCTTTGCAATGTTTTTACTACCCTCCTTCAGAGTTCCACCATATGTATCATCAGGAACTGCAGCTTTATTTATATATTATTATTATTATTATTATTATTATTATTAACTTTGCCTATAGAGATTAGCTGAGCATTTATTTTACTAGCAATTGCCTTATTCATATGGTATATAATTTAACCTCAGCATAAAACCAAATAATATATTTTCAAAATTCTAATCTTTGTAAGTAATCCACCTCCCATCTTTACACAAAGATATTATAGGTATGTGATGAAAGAGAGGAAGGTGGGAAGAATAAACCTAGTGAACAAGTGATGGAATATGAGAAACCGTTTACTAGGAGTAGAGGGGTTGTAAAAGAGTATGATTGGGTGATGACAACAGCGTTATAAATGGGGAGTGATTGTTGGGTTAGAATTATGAGACAAACTTAGGTAGGAGGGATGTGGTGGTTTGGCTAGTTAGTTTTTTTTCTTTTTGTCTCATAATTGTTTTTCTCTTTTTTTTTTTTTCTTAGGGTATGAGAGATGGACATTTGAAAGAAAAAGATGGAACGTCCACGAACATGGAGTGCAAGGGATTTCAGTGTTTTTTTAGTGCTTTGAGTGATTATTTAAAAATTAATTATTTAATATCTTCAATCTCTTCTTCCTTTCATTTAAGTAAAGTTTTTCATTTAAAGTTAACAAAGCAATTCATTTTTAAATTTTTTTTTCAGTTATTTACTTTGGATTGATTTATTTTTTTGATTTGAATTAAGTGAATTGGATTATAATTAATACTTAATGAATTATTATCAATGAGAGAGGATGCGTTCATGAGATTTCGTTTGATTCCTGAGGAATGGTAAAACCGGATTCGGATGTGTTAAGGGATTATGTTTGACATTTGATGGATGTAGATTCCTTCTTTTGAGTTTCTTTGGAAAGGGTAATTATGGTTTGTTTTTTAATATTCTTATTAATATTATGGGTAATATACTTAACATAGTCGTTTTGTTTTTTAGGGTTTTGGTATTGGTCCGATGTAATGGTATGTTAATCTCAAGGTCAGGGTACTACGGTTTGGAATTTGGATTAGAAAAAAGGAAAAGGAAAACAAAAAACTGGCTACTGACATTGGCCAGGTAGTACTAATTTTTTTGGTTATTGTAATTTATTTAATTTATTATTTAATTTATTTCAGGCCCCAATTTACTTGTTTAGGATTATTTTATTTGATTTGCTTTATTACTTCACTTTATGATTCCTTAAGCTACATTTTTCAATTTCATTTAGCAGATTGTTATTAATGTTTTTCATTTTTATTAGACTGTTTTACAAATCTTTGAGTCAAAGTCAATTAATTTTTCGTATTTTTTAAAGAATTTGTGAAGGCTTCATTATTATTATTTAACTTTATTATTTCATTTTTTTTTCTTTCTTTCTTTCTTTCTTTGTATTATATGTTAATTTTTAGGATGTTTTGTTTTGTATCTTTTCAGTTTTTTCCTGAGCTTGAGTTTTCTTTGTCTGTCTGGAGTTGGTTTGTTGGATTTTCTTGGAATTGGAACCGGAAGATTCTTTATATTGTGGATGTACCATGATTTAGGGTGGTACTAGGATTGATAATAATAATAATAAGAGAGAAAATAAAACAAAATAGAAATTCCCAAAGAGAGAATAACCAGCAAAATATAGACAATTCTTAAATATAAAATTTAGAAAGACATTTTGTATAATTGAGAAAAGAAAATTGAAAAAGACAACTGAAAGTAAAACTGAAAATTTAAACTGAAAAGAAAACTGAATTATTTGAACCGAGTGTGAGAAAACTAAACATTTAAATTTGAAAAACATTTTTTAAAGATTGTGAGAAAAACATTTAAAAATAAAACAAAAACTTAAATGTAATGTGATTAGAAATTTCCTAAAACAATAAAGTGATTGGCCATTTCTTAAAAATTAATTAAAACTGACTTTGATTATTTCAGATTTAGGATATTTAATTTTTTTTGTTGAATATATCGATTACTGCATATTTAGTACTTTATATTTATCTTTCTAATTTTCACATATGATATTTATTATAAAATTATAAATGATGAAATAAGGTATTTTAGGGTTGGAAGCATTTCTACTAATAAGGTGTATTAGATGGTAAAGTAGTGTAGTGTGGTTTACGGTTGTGGTAGTGGGATATTGTGGGATATATTAATTGTTTTAGTGGTATCAGGATACAGTGTATAAATTATTAGATAGATATAAGGAGGTATAAATAATATTTATAAGAACGGTGTTGTTTTTTTCTGATAATAAATTTAAGGTGTATGATTTTTTTTATAACCCCTTTATCTGTCCTGGAAGGCAGCCCCACTCTCTTTTGAATCAACTATTGTAGGTCCGGTTTTTATTTTATTGGTAAAATTCGCTACAATATAGCCTATATATAAAAAGAAGAGAAAAATATAAATAACATGTCTTGGTAACAATAAGTTAACAGTCTTAATACGCCTGTGTCTCACCCAGGGTTTGCACGATTGGGGACAATCGGATTGTCCCCAATGGTTTTTTTCAGAAAAAGATCTCCAGGACCAATGCCCGAAAAACGACCAAGAACCAACAAGAAGAACTGGTCAACGGTTCCACATTTTCTTATAGCACTTAACTGAAAAAATCCAAAATAGATTTATCAAACATTATATTATTACTATTTATTAATATTATAATGAATAATGAAACCCCTATATTCCTATTATAGGGATTATTTAGATTATTCCCTATCGGTAGTGATATAATGTAAGGTGATATTTTATATCTTTGCATCCATATAATTTAAGAACTGACAATAATAATCGTGTGAAATAATTAGAAAATGACATTAATCAGCAATAATACATGAACAATATTTAACTTTGATTGAAAGGATAATGACTCCATAACTGAAAGGACACAGTGAGAATGTATGAAATATTTATTAAAAATAGAGTAAGCTTAGTCTAAAAAGTTACTTGTGTCATATATATAATTATTAATTCACCCGTTTAAAATAAAGTTTTTCTATATTTTTAATACCATTGCTTTTATCATAATGTTATTATTTTTTTACTCATATAATTAATATGAAAATCACAATAAAAAGCTAGATAATAATATTAAATTCTACTAGTGATACCTAATATAAAAACGAGTAGCAATTATAAGATATAAGGATTACTCGTCCACTCAAAGAATAAGGTATACATTGTTTCAAACATCTTTAACCCTATTTTATAAATACGAGGTAAATACTTAAATCCGCTTTTGTATGATGCTAAACAAGTGTATTTCGCAAAGAATTTTGAAAATTATTAAACTATGATTTAACCTAATATAATGAGAGTTGCCAAAGATACTGTGAGTGACATACTTTACTTCGATTCACTTGTCTAATAAATATTAGCGACATTTACCGTATTGAAACCTCTGGATTACTATTAGGTTAAATAAGACCCAGGAATAATCGCACACACAAGATGACTCTATCCATTTTAGGCCTAACTTTAGGCTAAATCGTAGTTATTTGACCCATCGTTTTACGAAAAAGGTCAAGTTTGAAAATATATCCAATTAGACCTAATGCCTTGAATGCCAATGAGAGTGACGTCACCCGATCGGATATCGATACATAGGATTGTGGTACACTTAGAATCGAAGCGGTGAGCACCTAACGTATTTATTTCCAAGCCCCATTTTCAGAAGAGAGATCAGTTTCCTTACTCGTGTAAGGAGTGCGGTCTGGTTGTGTTGAACTCTGAAAACAAGTTACTTTAAAGTTAACATGGTCATATTATAAGATGTATATAAAAATAATTACAGTAATTCAGTAACATCTACGTTTTATATTTTCAATAAACTTTTATGAAAATATTTTTTAGTTAAATGTGAGCGATAATAATTATAATATACGTGTATATATATATATGAGTATTATATATATATTATATAATAATACTTAAGAAATGATTATTTAATAGAATATATAAAACTTTTTGTGTAAATGCTGATAAGTTAATAAAAAAAAATACCATTTTTATTAGTTATATTTTTTAATATCTATTAATATTAACATACGCGCTTAAAACTGTGAGATATTAAGGCTGGTGAATGAGTAAGAATTATTGAACCAAAAGAACGAAATGGCATACTATTTGTGGGTAGAGAGTTTGACAGAGAAAGTGGTGGGAGACCGTATGGAACGACTAGTCGCACAAATTCACCTCACAGGTGTAGGTATTCTACTAGAGAGTTCAAAAGAGCAGTATCTATTGTAATAGCTACAGTATAATGAGAGTGATGCAACAGTTCGACGACTAAACATAGATCAGAGAGTTAGCGAAAGTACAGTAGGAGAGTTAGCAAGTCTAAAAGTCCTGGACTGCACCTTATCAAGGAGAACAGTATGCTTGGAACTGCTCCTGCTCTATGCAAGGGGGAACAATGATCCTATTCTTAGCAGGCAACTGGCTTGTTGAGAAGAAGCTCTGATGGCGTCTCAGAACACCCAACCTCTTTGAAACTTGTTTCAAATGAAAAGAAATGTGATCCTTATAATAAAGGTAACGAATAAAAGAAGCCCTATGAATATTAAGAACAGAGGAAGGTTTGAGTTTATTGCTTTAGAAATATATTATGTTTGTGTGGAAGATTATGTCATGTAAACAAATGTGTTTTTAGGGCATTGAAAATTACCACGTTTTCTTTACCCCAATTAGAGATACGAGAAAGATCAGAAGTTGGCTACTGAAAAGGCCACCATCCTGGCATGCGTTAATTGTGCTGAGGAAGTAGACTTCAAAATTGGATGAGGGTAGTGAAGGGTGTCATCGCTATATGAGTGGATAGGAGACGATGAGATAGAAAGAGTAGATCACTAACGAGAACAAAAAAAATAAAAAGAGTTGAAAATAACGTTGAGGTACATAACTATTAATATATTTTAAGGATAAATGATGGCAGTCTACAATAACTGATCAGAAAGGAAATCAAAGAGAACCATAGATACCGCAAGAGGGAAGTTTAGATATCAAAGTTTTGTGCCAGACTCTATTGAATTCTTTCGATATGTCTATAGTTACAGCAAAAGATTCACCGAAATACCAAATAGTAGAGAACCAAGAACATGGGAGAAGAGAAAGAAGATCACCTGTAGAGCTTTTCCTGCGAAAGCTACATTTGCGATCAAAGATTGGATTCCAAGAATAATTATTTTTCCAAATCTTCCTGCTAAGGAAAACAGAAACTTTTAGAAAATCGAAAACTTTTGAAAAATTGGAGGATAAAGTGATAGGCGATAGTTATAATGTTGAGACGGGTCTCCATTTTTCGGCAGAGGTTAAATAAGAATACTTTTCCAGCAAGAACGTAATGTCAAAGTAGAAAGACAGAGACGAAACACGTTGCCAAGGTAGGGGGAGCGAATTCACAAAACAATTAAAAAACAAAGAAGGATTAACGTCAGCAGCATACGCCTTATTATTATTATTAAGCTAGGAAAGTTTTTAAAAACACATCATTAGAAAAAAATACGATGCTAGGCTTAAATGTGTTAAAAGTTGGTGGAGATGAAGTTAGAAGCAAAATTTTGGGCGAAGAGTTCACGTTTAGGAGAAGCTAAGGTTGAAGTTGTACCTTCGAAAGATACTAGAGGATAGAAAGAGGAAGCAAAGTTAGAGTTGGCCTTTTTTTGCAAATGCCAGAATGATGTGAGGAAGAGTAGCCAGAATGATCATCACATTTTCTACGGAGAAAAGATTTTTATTGTCACAGATAATAGATTTCTCACTATTCCTGGATGATATATAAATAGCTTTAATTTCTAAATTTGAACACGACTATAATTCTTGAAGGCAGCATCCATGTGGAGAATAACTTGGAAAGAGGCAGAATTAAACCAAGATTTGTTTGTTTTAGTTGAAGAGAAAGAATATGGAATGTAGGGCTTCATGAAAGAGAGAATCTTCTAGGTTATGGGAAATCAAAGAAGTACGACGGTAGGTCAGACCAATTTGCAGCGCCAAAATGCCAAAATTGTTCTTTCTCCGTTGGAGGGAATCTTTCCTGCGGAGGGCTTGAAGAGATAGAAGACGATCCATATATAAGAAGGTGATCGGAGTAACCCAGAGGAGCAAAATGTGTAACAGAATAAGGAGAAATATTGGAAGTTAATAACAGATATAGAATGTTGGGTTCATCACCAAGACGATCATGGATACCAGTAAGTAGTTGCACCAATTTTTCAAGGTCATTCAGTATAGAGAAATGGTAGTCAAGTTTACCTACTATATTATCAGAGATAGAGGAATACCACTGGCAATGGTGAAGAAATTAGAATTGTCTTCCAACTTGGAGTTTAGTAGCCAAAGAATTTAGGATAGTCAGTTGGGTTAGGAGACAAATTTAGTATAGTCAGATGAGTTAGGAGACAAATATAGAGAACAGATAAATTTACTTATAGATTGACAGGATATCTGGAGTCATAGGGTAGAAAATTCAGAAAACTCCAAATTAGAGAGACGATAATGAACA
>JABUQX010022028.1:0-25000 GCA_015478945.1 Trachelipus rathkii
GACAGGAGAGACGAGAGAGAGACGAGAGAGAGGAGAGAGAGGAGAGAGGAGAGAGAGAGAAAGAAGAGAAGTTAGGTTTAATTATGATTTATGAACGAACACGATTTTAGACAAGATTTGGGTAGAAATGGCTTTTAAAGGCTTGAATGAGGAAAGTTATTGCAATGTGGTATAGAAGTCGTATTGTGGGTTTTAACTTGTTACATGGTTGGAATTAAAGAGGTGAGTTGCGATAATAATAGAAATACTAATGTTAAGATACAACTAAGTGGGAATAAATCATCATGGGGAGAATATGTGAAGAGTGGTTTTGTCGCCACAGGGTTCAGTGCTTAGGGGCCATATCTATTGAGTTCCTACATAAATAATTAATAAATGATTTAGCAGGGACTTAAATGCAAGTGTGCTTTCTAAAGTGTTTTTAATTTACATTTTTTACTAAAGTGGCCACCTCAGTTGATCTTGATAAACTAAACTTTAGGGAATGGAGGCTCGATAAGTGTTTGGCCGGAGTTGATTTTAATATAATAGTAAAAGTGTAGGTATTCTTCCACTCAACCTAGGTTAGTACACACAAAATACAAAGTGTATTAACGTAAAATACAATATGAATGGGGATTAACTTGATTGAGTCTCAATCTCAACTATTACCAAAAAGATTTAGGTGTGATATATCCACATAATTCACCACGAAAGAACTATTTATAAAAGTAGGTATATCATGATATTATTTGTGGCAATAGCATTAATATGAAAAAAATATAAAAGCTTAATAAGATGCTGGGCATAATAAATCGCATGTTTGTTTACCAAATGAGCAAGGGTATAGTAATAGTAAACTGTAATATCTAATAGCCTATGTTAGTGAGTTACAGTAATGAGTCATTGTGCACTAAGTGTTTGGTGGCCCATTATTTAAAGACAACTTAGATTATGCTAAGTAAGAGAGTGCAACGTGAGCATAATATAACAGGATGATATTTCTGTGTTTGAGGGTAAGATCTATGATGAGGTAAGGCTGAAGGAGTTAGGAAGATGTTTTTTTCATTCATGTAGAGAAGGCCGATTTCTCAGAGGGGAACATGGAATACAAGTCTACAAAATATTTACCTCTATTGATAATAATCAGGAGACAATTATAAATTTTTTTCACATCATAGTAGAACTGTCTCTCCTCCTTATTCTAGGGGCAATTAAAAATTTCATCTTCAAACAAAAATTATCACAGCAGGTTTATAAAACAATTCAGTAAATGCAATTCATGTAAATAGTACGTATAGTTTAAATTTTGGAATAATAGTCTGTCCAGATGGTAAGGTTTGTTGAATGTGACTCACACAGATTTTATGCGAACATGTGATATTTAAGAAATGTTTAATAATAATTGATATGTACTAATTGTGTTAGTGGTATTATTCGAGTATGGGACTTGGGATATCATCACAATATAACAATAATTTGAATAAAGACAAATATGGGAATATTTTAAAATTAACTCTCGCGCCTGTGTGTTTTAGCTATATTAGTAGTATTATTATGTTAAAGAAGAGCTTGTGAAGCTACGTGAATCACTATCTAACTTTAAGTTATTATAATGTGCATGTGGATGGTATTATTGGTGATACTCTAATCAAAATTAATTTATATATAATCATATTTAAGTTTTGAACTAAGCCAATTGGTTGGATTTGTATAAGTTCCACAACAAATTTGACATAAAGTACCCTGGTGGAGTGCTTTATTTTGAGTGAGGATTTAGCATGAGCACTGTTGGGTAGGGGGTTTGACCTTACTGAGTGGAGACAGTCCCTTCAGTATAAGGCCATGGTGGCTTCTTACTGTCTCTATATTATTTACTTTAATGTCTTTAATGTCTAACCCTATCAAATAAATTAAACTGAGTCCAATACTAAATCAAATTTAATTATCTAACAATAATATAAATTCATAATATATATACAAATTGTTATATATTTAGTGTAGTTAGATATATTACACAATACAATCTAATTATTTTGGTTATTACTTAAATTCACACTTTCCAATTCAAAATATATAATAAATTTTAGTAAAAAAAAAAATTAGGATAGAACACTAAATGATACAATAAAATAAAAATTAACATACATATATATATTTATACTATCCCCTATCCTCAATGGTATAAACTTACAAATAATGTATTCCATAAAATTTCTAAAATAAGGTTATTGTCTGACATGAAACCTAATACCCATTCTGAATCACGTGGCTGGATGTACACACTAATAACCTTGTTATCTTCTAAATAATTCTCTATATATATGACTTTTCATTAACTTTTCCAGAACCATTTTCCCAAACCAGAGATGTTAAAAGCTAACTGGCCTATATAATTTTAATCCTCACAGTCAGTTTATACTAAGCATGTCTCTGATAATTGTTAAAATCACCTATAATTTAATTATATTGTTATCTTTTAATCGGAAATATAAGATCCTTTCCTTATTAACTTTAGCAAATTAATTATGGGAGTATCAAGAAAATGTAATTACCTGAGATATTATAAATCTATAATTATATTATGGTCACTAATAATATCAATATTTCTAAATTCTACTCAACTCTAACCTCACCCTCCATACAACTTAATTTCATCGTTAGTTAATATTAAAGTTTCTGGTAATATAAAATATAAAGTGAATGCAAATATATTTTAATATTCCTGAAAAGAGTCTCCATATAATTCTTCATTAACAGATGCTCCTACAGTTATGCAAAATAATTCTGTTCAAATTCTCATTTATGGTATTAAATAATGTAACTATAATTCAGGTCTCAATCTTTTTATAAATTATCTAAGTAGCTTCATGAGCATATTGTGTAAAAGTATTAAAACTTTGGCCTTTTTGAGATGGGGTCAGTCCTTTGGTAGTAACTCCTATATACTCAGCATTATGGATGCCGAAAATAACCTGGAGGTTCCTTTAAAACTTATCAGACATATGAAGCGTTCTTTTTTGGGGACGTGGAATTGCTATAATGTAGTTGTTAACTATTAAGATATCAATTTTAAATGAATGAGTCACAGATAGATAGATTTTTAGTTTTTTCTAACGCAGTAAGTAGATTCCGAACACTGGAATACTAGTATATATATATAATACCGCATTGCTGAATTAACAGTAACCTACCGGGCGCTTTTATAAATAATCCCTCATAAGTCCATCCACGTTCCTAAAAAAGAATGCTTCAAGGCGTATAGTTTTTTAACACACCGATTTTCCACCTGTGTTCACCATAATTGATTGAGTAGAGGACATTTCTTATCTGTTACCATGAATTTTTACACTATAAATATGGAAACAATGGATCATGTATAAAATATTTTCCTTCCATTTATGATGTATTCTGTTATCATTGAATATTATGATTTATAGTATATACTCTTTAATGTTTAAGGGCGTGCCTTTTTTTCATATTGGGAAGTTTTCTACTTCTATGATTTTGAAATAACTCAGAGCTATAGGTGCACTAGGTGGAGTTAAAAATATACCTTAATAATATCAAACTAATAATATTGTATACAAGTGAGAATGACAGAAAACAACAGAAAATTCTACAAAAAAATTTCCTCAAAAAATCAAAAATTGTTTTTTTTTCTTCTTATTTAAAATCACCATAAAAATATCCCACTCTGTATATCAAAAAGTTACCAAAAATTATTTACACTTCAAAAACAATTAAAAAAAATCTTAAAGAAGATAATAAAAAAAATTTAAACCTAATAATTATTGATTTTGGTATTTTTTTGCTTTTTTAAAGCTTTATGCAAGATTCTTTTTTTTTTCTAAAATATAATAATTATTTCACTAGTTCATAAGAGAAGGGATTATAACATGCATGAACGTATATAGATTATTTTCATTTATTAAATTTAATAAGCAAATTCATCAATGTTAGTTTTCAAAATTCATTTCATAAAATTAAATAAAATGAAATTAGATTTAACTCTAGTATACATTATTATTTTAATACAGTATGGAGATAATACTTAATTCTTTGACATACTTACAATAATAATAACTTTGAACTAAATAATATTATACTTACTAAAACTTTTAATTATGGTGTAGACCTATTAAATAAACTAAAAGTTGCAATTTTGTGTGCCATAATAAAAATAAAAAAAATCAAAATAATACATGGTTGCTTTTTATTTTAGGAGTCCCCGAAAGGCGGCTTGTTTTCTAGAATGGAAGTAAATCAATTCTAAATGACTCCTAAATACTCTAACAAATTAATCTCCAGAGAAGTTTATATTTTTTTTGTAAAAAGTTTCATTCTATATAATAAAACGAAAATTCTCAATGTATATATATTTTCAGATGTAAAAAGAAATTAAATAAAACTTAGATTTAATATATTAATATTAATACAGTAGCATAATAATTAAATTCTATTATAATCTTAGAATACACAATACATATTATTAAACTAATATAGTCACACTCTTATACTTACTATCTTATTAATCAGGGTTAACTAATTAGGATTATTTACTAATTTTATCAAGATTAAATATAATAAATTTTAAAAGGCATATTTTTTTTGCTAGTCAAAAAAAAACATTAATAAATCCCATTTTGAGATCAAAAATTGAACTTCAACTTAGAATAATCAATAATGTATTTTTTTGAATTTATATTTTTATAGTAAATTTTTTATTATTAACAAGAAAAAAAAAAAAAAATATAAAAAATCACTAAAAATCCTATAGAACGCTAAAGCTCAAATAGTTTAGTCATTTTCACTCGAAATGTTGAATCATAATTTGCTTTTTTGGCAAACTATGTAATGAGATTCCTATATAGATTATGTTAAAATTTATTTTATTTTTAGAGAGCTAATGCACCACAAAAATTTAATTCTAGATTTAAAGCTGCAAGAAATTTCCAGTGAAAATACGGAATAATTGATAACTATAATAATAATAATAAGCTGTCCTATTTAAGTTCCACTATTTAATAGAGTCCTATAAATATAGGATAAAGACAATAATAACTTCGTGAAACTAAGTTTGGCAGTAGACAATAAATAGTCAAACTTTGAGATAGATATTAAGTTTTTCAGTGGTGTTAGATAGAATTACACATCAAATATCAAAAACTCACTTAGTGAGTATGATAATATGAAACAGTACAATAAATTTATAGTACAAGTAAATAATAGGAAATATTATTCTTAAGGAGGATGCACGCTATATAAGATTCAAAAATTGTCCACCTCGTTGTCAGAAATGATGTTGAAATCTATATTAGCTTTGTGTGGTGATATCTCAATGGGAGTAATCTGTTTGAGAGCCATAATTCTCAACTGGTCCCATTTTTGATTTTTGTTTGTTTTTACTATTTCCTTCTGAAAAAAGGACGAGCAAACTCAGGATCTTTCAACTAAGGTACCATGAACCATAGATTCAAATAGTGTTGCGGAGCAACATAAGCTTCTATTACCACAGGTAAACTAAACAAATCAAATATTAACAATTAAGTGTTTTTATCCACTTTACTCATCTAAAGGAAAGACAAACATTGGGTTAATTAATAGACGGAGTCTATTATACACTGAGACATTTCTCAGTAAGGAGGGGTCTTAGAGTTTAGCTTTAAATGAATGCATTAATTTTATTACAAATCTAATTTTATTTTATAATGTTTTTAAGCTTTCCTAGTTTTGTGTTGTATTTGTGTGGAAAAATTGATAAATCAAGATAATTAGTATACTATAAATTATTATCAGTTATATTAATATATATATATATATTAATATATATAATATATATATATATTTTATTATATTATATAATATATATATATATATATATATATAGTATATATATATATCTCTAGGAATTACTAACTTTTTTTAAAAAGTATAATATTATATATATATTTATTATACTATATATATTACTATATATATATATATATATATATATACTCTACTATATTATAATATCTCAATTAATATATATAATATATATATATTATGGTGAGGGACCGCTATATCGATATATAGCCACTAGGTGGGACTAAGTATATAATATTAGGGGGGTGAATCAGAATATGATGCCTTACTACCTATATATTACTATAGTATTATTAATATCGTCCACACTATAGGGAGTGCTATATATATACTCAGAGAGACCATCCGCACTTACTATTGGCGTTGTTTTGTTCATTAGAAATCTTGTAAAATTTTAAGTACTAGTACATGTTAACTGCTAGAGTTGCTATATGTTCTAAAAAACCTTGTTTATAATGAGGCTTAAAGACAATATACATTTGTGCTTTGTTGTATATGTTGTGCTTTACCTTATTAATTTTCTATTTGCTCTCAAATATTGTATACATAAAAAAAGAACCGATACAAATTTAGGAGTGTATAAATGTATCTCTGTCTTGCCCAGTGTTTGTACATACTGAATTAGAAATAGTAGCCTGAATTGTTTGGAATCTCAGCAATGTAGTGTTCATTGAGCTTGACCAATGATACTAGAAAGATGCTGGCCATTGGAGGGTGCATAAAGGTTTGATAAGTATGCAACTCTCTGGAAATGCTATACAAGTTTAAAAAAATTTCACATTAATAGCTCGTCCAATCCACCAACATTCTCATACATTGCGCAGCAATACTGGGCCAAACTGCAAACTCAATAAGGATGGCCTACAAATCTTCCCAGAGCAGCTTCGCTACTTCAAAAATTACATCATGGCAAAAAGACATTAGCACACAAAAACTATGGGCAATAAATCATATGAGACTCTTTTTTTTTTAACGTATACAATATAATCTTTATTACCTTTTACAAGACAGGGATCGTTAAAAATGATGATTATTATCGTCCTTGTGCCAGCAATTGTTTTATGGCCAATCAGTGCTAAAAACCCTAAAATATTTAATATAGAAATAACAATGAAAAGGTTATCCAATAATATAATACCCTCAACGGATGATTTAAGGTTGTAATATTAATAAAAAAATAATAACATGACCATACTTGTTCCTGTAACATTTATCATTACGAAGTCAATCATAACCATTTAGAGTGTTAATAATCTGAGAATATATATTGAGATATTACATAGAAGGATCTTACTGAAAAGGCTATGCACTTTATAAAATTTCCTGCTGAGCTGTTATCTCTTTGCTGTAGCCTCCACAATCAGTCCACATTTCCCATCACAGGTGATTGAGAGCCTAACGAGTGGCTTGTACCCATAGAAATTCCACTTCAGACGTAATTTCCATGGGTCGCTTTTCTTCCTGGATAGCATAAAAATTTATAAATTTAAAAAAATTTTTTGTATTGGGAACTAGAGCCAATCACTACAGTAATATATAGGCCCTATCTGAAATGAATTTCGTCAAAAATTATTTATTTGGACTCAAAACTCTTATGAAGACATGGACAGCCAACAGTGTTGTGAAGTAGAAGAATCACTGGACCATAATCGACACTGAGGCTTGGAGCTGGGTTCTCTTTACGAAATATAATGAAGAAAACAAAATGAATGAGAATGTCGTGACCATAGGCTGTTATCAATATATAAATGAAAGAACCCCATCATGCCATCATACACATGCCCTCATGGTGTACATGGAAAGAGAATAATTTTCTAATACGCAAAATCCATAAAGTGACAAATTACTTCATTATCCTTCAATGTTTCTTATAAATGCTTATAAAACTCTTAAACTTTGATGTTTTGAAATAAAAAGTAATGGCTAGTTAGTAGGCAATTAATTTTGACTGAAGATCTTCTATGAAGTCTTCAACAGTGGCTATTGGTGTTTTTGTAAATGTTTCCCTTAATCCAGTAATGACCCATGCTTGTATTGCTAATTTAGATTTTTTCTGGAATCATTAAATTTTTAAAGCATAATCTGTAACAAGTAAGCTTTTCCAGGGCACTTGAGATTCCAACTAAATGTATGCATAGCAATGCAATCTTTTAAGTTTCCTATTGGAGCAAACAGTCATTTCCTAAATAATTGGCTTGTGGTTTATTTTAATAGTTTAAGGTATGATTTGCACAGACAGACTAGCTAAAGCTTAAAACATTTTGATGAACTGTATCATATACATAATACGGAATTGAGTATATACCAAGTGGCACCTAAATTAACCTAAACAGCATTATTTTTTGCACCTTATTTTTGCATCAATTTATTGAAAACCCATATACTCCCATCTGCTTCCCATGTTTATTCAATTCAATTTGTAATACATATTTTCTCCCTCAATTTGGAAAAAATCTATGGTCTCTCTTGATTTCTGTAGAAAACCTTTTCCCTAGTGCTTTTGACGTTATCTAAATTTATTTGTTTAATTTGTGCTTATACCTCCGATAAGAATTTGAGCACTACATAGGTAGTGTCATTCTATTGTGAGATTTTTGCATGAGAGCTTATAGTATATTGGTTAGTGGGTTGGGACAACTAGGGACAGTCCCCCGATGGTATCTCAATGTGGCTTATCTTACTAGTCCATGTTAAAAAAATTATACAATTGTATATAATGTATAATTATTTAAGTTATAGAAAACTGTAAATATATTATTATTTATTTTCTTTATATTAACTATATATATATATATATTATACATTAGATCTATTGATTTTATAAAATTGGTTTTTTAAATTTACAAACGTTGGCCATATATTGTAAGTGTGAAATATATTGGGATTTTTTGAAATTCCTTATATTTGAATAATATTAAAATAAACTTTATTTTTAATTAAAAAAACATTAACTAAAATACACACCAAATGAGCTTATGAGGTTTGATGCAAACTGCCATAAAAATGTATATGGCCATTATAGCCATGACATTAAGAGATTCTAATATTGAGTTATGCACTTCTGATTTTTTGAACGAATAGTACAAAACGCCCCACCCACTAATCTCTTTATAGAGCCTATAATTTGAGTCAAGATGCAGAAAAAGGGGTGCAGACCAAAAATACTATTTATCTCTGGGCTTAAGAACCTATGTTTCTAGTTCTGAACTCAGACAACTGCATTAAATAATATTAATAAAAAAAAAGGATTTACCTATAATCAAGTTACAAATAAAATACTTCAAATGGCCAAAGAAATAAAAAAAAAAATAAAATGAGTAATAATAATAAATTAAATAAAAAAATTTATTATTATTATTTTATTTTTCTCTGGAAAAAGTTTCTTCGGGGAAATTTCCTCGGCCTGAAGAAGTTTAGCACGTATTAATTATAATCTCTAAGGCAAACATTTTAGTTATGTACGATTTTATGTTCAGCGAGTAATATATCTTGCTCTATTTATATATTGCCTGCTTTCTAAGATATATTATAGAGAGAACAAAAGAGAACATAGATTGTACCAGATGTAGGAATTTAAAGCTGTTATATATATCATATTGGAGGAACTTCTTTTACATAAATATATAAGTACATACATAAACACACCTAAGCTCCATTCTGAGTATAGCTGATACTTATAATGACTGAGGCTCTTCACCTATATATATAACTTTATTGATCTATAAACCTCAGCTGAATGTTTCAATGAAAATCTATTTGATAATATAAGTAAATCATTTAATAAAATGTTTAATTATCTTATAAGCTTATTTAAAAATATACTTCAGTTAAAGGAATTAAAGTAAATAAATATCAAACAACTGATGTCATAAGGATCTTAATCTGAAAAAAAGGGGGGAAAAAAAAATAATAAAATAATTGCATAATATAGATAATTAAATGTGATAATCATTACAAAAATCAGAATAATAATGGTGAGAAAATATTCATTATCATAAATATTAATTAATATATAATATATAAATTCAATAATAAATAAGTATAAAATAGGAGCGCTTATAAAGTTTAATCTTCCCATCCTTAAACAGATTGGGTGTTCTTGTCTCGAGACCTCATTTTCCACAAATACGTTAACTCGTTATGTTAATGGTTGTATAAAATAAGAAGATAATTTTATTCATTTGTACGTATAGAGAATTCCTAGAATGAAAATAGATTTTAATAAGCTATGTAGATAGTTCTAGTATATCAAGGTTTTAAGATATAAAATTTTTGTACAAATCTATCCAAATTATTTAGTAAATATATCGCTCTTTATATTTCTTCACTTTCTTTCTAATATATATATTAATTTGCACGAATTCATATATATTTTTCTGTGAATCAGAGGCGCAAGTCGACAGACGATTTTTTTTTTACTCTTGAAATTACGTAGTTTTAGCTTCCCCTGTCTTATATTACCTTTATATATCACTTGTTATAATTTTGTCAATTTTATATATATATTATAAAGAAAAAAAAAAAAAAATATTTGGCCTTTAGAAACCACACAGGACTGCCTTAATGTTTTAGTAGACTAATAAAAAATATTGATTATATATGTATTATGAATATAAATATAGAAAATAAATAAGAAGACATGTATTATGAAAACCAGTATTGTTAGTGTATTACACTGACTAAAATCAATATTATATAATTATACTATAAAAAAAATATATATATATATAATACCAGTGATACAATATACCTATATTCACTATGACTGACGAACGCGCTAGTAAACTGAACTCCAAGACCAAACATACATTATAACCTATTATTATAGCCAATCTCATTAGATAAGTTTATCAAGGCTAATCTCACTGATACTGAACAATATATACCTAAACCTTATGTAATAACTTATATAGAAAAAATAAAAAAAAAATAAAAATTTTTAAAACATTTTAGATGGTTATTTTTTAATTTATGGGAATTGTAGTGGACCCGAAATTAGTATAAGAGTTAAAAAATTTGTTATGAATATGAAAATAAATTTTAGATGACGGGGCATAACCCCAAACCGTTCAAATTATTTCATTCACAAGTTTGTGCAAGATTGTGAAGTATTCTGTGGATACCATTTGTGTAGGTGAATTACCAAAGTTGATAAACACAGCACAAGCGTGCAATGAACGTTAATACCATTACTAAATGAGTTAAAGGTGTTATCTATATATTTAAATTTAAAAACCTCAGGTAATTCTATGTTAAAACTTCGTTCTCTTCAAAATTAGACTGTATAATGTGTAGTGGCCTGAAGCAAATTCACATTTGAAAAGGAAACTTTCTCAATGGAAAAATATGAGTACTATGCCTTTGGCCATCTACTCATCTCTACATATAGATGAAATTGAAAAATAAATAAAGCTCTAATGTACAAAAATTAATTATATTTCCTATATCAAATATAATAGCTCACATATTGAAACTATTGATAGGGTTTTTCTTTACTGGTTTAAAAAAGATATTATATCCACGAACTCCCAGTCATTACCCTGAATTTGAATGGGTATAAAAGCCTGAAGTAACTATTGATATGGTTTCATAAAAAAAAAAACTTTGAAGAAAATTAATGGATGGGGTAAGAAAACTAATATACAATAGAATTTGTCATAAAGATATACATTCTTGTGCCTATATTTGAAACAACCTCAAAGGATTCCAGCAAAAAATTTTAATAAAAAAAAGTCACTTTTAGTTTAATGTGAGAACTAGAAGTAAAATTCAAAAAGACTTAATTAAAAAGTGCATAATACCTAAAACATAATAGGCTTTACAATATCAATATATTCAGTTATTGAAATAAAACTGTAGAATAAAATTAAAATTAGACCATTGACGTTTTACATGTCCACTCGAAATGAATTCGCAGAGACTTCGAACATATTAATATAGAAAGCCAAACTAGAGATAGTTTAACACTTATCAAATATTACATTATTCGTAAAGTTGAAATTATGCCATAAATATTTTTTATTCTGTGGCAAGCAGTTTTGCCGCTGAAATAATATCAAACCAATATAATAAAACATTAACAAATAATACATATCCAAATTTAG
Organism: Trachelipus rathkii; assembly: GCA_015478945.1. Classification (NCBI taxonomy): domain Eukaryota; kingdom Metazoa; phylum Arthropoda; class Malacostraca; order Isopoda; family Trachelipodidae; genus Trachelipus; species Trachelipus rathkii. The sequence goes on from JABUQX010022028.1 coordinate 11,952, forward strand.
AATAAAATTTTAAAAATAATCAGGATTTGTTTAATCATTTTCAACTCTTTAAAGTTTTCAATTCCACTAGAATCTGGCGTAGCAGAGTGGGGGGGGTCAAGTAATATACAAGAGGAATAACTCAAAATATGCACACATACATTACCACTAATAAAAGCACAACATCCACATATAGTATGAGACAAAAACAAGAATAGCTTCTAGCTACTAACTTCGATGTGAATCCAAAACAAAAACCAACAACATGAGAAAACAAACCTCCAAATATAAGGTGGCTTGTCTCACTCTCTTGTCAGCATTGCTGCTCATCAAATGGAACCTGATACTTGAATCCAATAATGTTAACTTCCAAAACAACCTGAATCCAAATAGAGCAAAAAAATTAAAGAATTGGGAGGTTGTATTAAATGTGGGTACTTAAATCTCTTGAGAATTTGATGCGATGTAGGTTTTAAAATTTAAATGCGAAATGTAGAAATTGTAATGCATGGCAACTTTCCGCATTTTTTTATGTATTTAAAAAACAAAGTGTACCTAATCCACTCAAAACCAAAACATAAAAATAAAAAAATAATAATACAATCAGGCCGAAGGACAGAAACATCAACCAATTTGTGAATAAATGTTTACAGACCGCTGTAAAGATAAACACCCCCATGCTCCTCCAGAGCAAAGTACAAAATTTGATTTTTGATTTATTAAGTTCCGTATGAGATGTAAACCAGCGTGCACGTTACTGTGCACATCTCAAACACCTCACCCTCCCTCTACCTTCACCCACAACTTGTTATAAATAAAACAATAACAACCAAGATTTGCGGGTTTTATATGATTTTCTGGGTCTGAAATAAAATTTTAATATCCTCAGGTATGCACAAACAAATTAAATAATAAAGTTTCACTCTGAAATTATGCTTAATGTAAAGGGTTTCAATGAAAGCAAAAATTACAAAACTTAGTATCAAAAATAAAAGTTGATTAATAAAATAAATAATAAAATAACAGTGATATTGTGAGCAGGGCGGTAGCTTCCGCTTCAATACAAACACCAGAGTGAATATCACCCTTTCCCCTCAAATTGTCACAAAAAAGCCATTTGAGAAGAGAATAATAAAATACTGATCGGAGAAGGATGAAATTTGGAAGTTGCATAGAGGAGGAAAAGGAGTAGTAAAGAAAGTAAAGAAGTAAATAAGGAGGATAGAAAAAATTCCATATGTAACTATTAGGTGTGAATGAGCCCTCATAAGATTATACGACCGTCAAAATATGAGCAATGCATGTTTCATCTTGGTTTAAACAAACACACACAGTTTCATTGTTATACTTTTACAACCCTATCCTTTAGGAATCGTGTATTAGAGGCTGGGGTGACTGTTGCATGATCAAATTTAAAAACAAAAAGTATTGAAACACATAGGATATCGTAAGTAAATATAATAGATAAAAGAAGTCTAAAAGAAGAAGGAAACAAAGGAAGAGAGTTTGGAGACTCCATTTGTTTAAAGAAAAATTCAAAAATAAAAGGAGAAGTGGCAAAGTTCATCAAAATTTATAGGAATGGCTACTAAAAGATTATTCTATCTCATCTCTAGCATACGCAAATGATTTAGTAGACGATAGGAGAGCGATACGAGATTTGTGGGATGAAAGTGATCCGGGCCTAAGTAAGACACCTAAATAGAATTGTGCTGTTAAATGAATTGGTATTAAAAGAGAATATGCTTTTGGTGTTCGAAACCCTGCTTAAATTTTCTTTGCTGCATAAGAAATATATTTGTGATTAACTTTTAATTAAAATAATACTTGATAAATTTATCAAATAACACACCCATGTTAAGACTTATGAGATATTACAGGTCCGATTTGATGTATTGACACTTGTTTTAGCTGGAATAATAAATTCACATAAAATTTTTATGCGCACTAAATAATATTTTCAGCGTTACAGCAAAACAATTGAAATAAATTGTATTGAACTCTCTCAAGGCTTAAAAGATATTAAAGGAGATGAGAGATCGGACGATTTTTTTTCTCAGCATATGACAAGAAATGTAGTATATTTTTTTGAACCTCAAACTTAAACACAAAGGTATCTACTTTACCAAACCGAACTGTGAAATAAATACAGTAAAAAACAGTGATGACATTTAATTGGAGACCTAATAGTTCTTCCCCTTTATTAGCCTCATATGCACAAGTATTTAGGGGATCACGTGAAACTCCATTACAAATGCAGAATTAGGTATATTTGGGTCCGAAATTTCAGTGGCGGAAAGAAATTTTTAAATATATATAAAAAAATTAGCATATCATTAAAATGTTAAATCGAAGATCTTTTACATATTCAATGTTGAAATGACATTATTTGAAAAGAGAACTCTAATATTAAAAAAATAAATAGAAGGTTGTAGGATGATTATAGCATTAAGCACATAAGCTAATGAGGGTACAAGTATCAGTGGAAATTGCATGACTGGATGGAGAAGCGACTGTTGGAAGAGAGCTTCCTTTCTCAATTAGTTTGTAAACGTTGCGCTATTTGAAGAGGCTCACAAATTGAAAAAAGAGATTCCTCCTATTCATTTTTGGCTGGTTAGATAACTCCAAAATACACAAGAAAGAAAATGAAAAATTTTTGCTGCTCATGGTTGACATTAATAAACGAATGATTTCATTGGTAATTTGGTTAAATTTATATTGTAGCCCGCTTCATTTTACTCATATGAAATAGCACTTATTATATATATAAATTTGATATAACTCTACATGTGTTCCAACTACTTTGTGTTTTGAGTTTGAATATGAACTTAGGAAGATGTTGTATAACCTGTCTTATATGGATAACTAGGTTATTCTCTTCTTCATCTTCTGAAACGTGAAATTATTCCTTGCTTATTAAATAGGTCTTTTTAAATAATTGTAAACAAAATTATGCCAATTATACCAGAAAATAAAATAAATATACAAATAGGTCTAAAAAGACAAAATTGAGAAAGAATTACATTTAAATAGTGAGTTAGACAATAATCGTCTGATAGTAGATGAGCCTATAAATAAATCACATAAACTATAAGGGATGATTTATGGGTACTCAAATAATGATCCTTATATAAATAAACACAATAAATGAAATGGAACCCCAAGCAAACACTTGAGATACTAATTTTATCTTACTATGAAATGGTCTATTTGACCCCATCTAAATATTGAGGACTTCCCTGGACATGATAAAACAACAGGGCTAAAGCTTTTTTACATAGAGACTCTAAACACCAATCTATAGATTTTGAACCACGTTTTGGACATGACACCGAAAAAATAGACTATGAATTATACGTAAACATATTATTTATATAAAAAACTATTTTCAAATACAATATAATATAAAGTAACAAACCAGGAACTCTTAATACACTAGACATTTATTATTGGGGAATTATGCATATGTCTGTACATGATACATATTATATGATATTTAAGCGTGATTTTTTTTTTCAGATGTCATTCGACAGCTAGGTTTATAAAATGACATTTTATGGTAGTGTCTTGGTATTTACAAAATAACAAAGTAGGTAGTGAGCTTGAAATTTTTTGAGATGTGGCGCATAAAAAAATAATTATATATTTCACATTAATGCTTTAAATAAAACTACTAAAACACCGATCTATATAGTTTTCGCACTAGTTTTAGAAGCTATTTTCCACATGTAAGCATTATTATGGAGTACATAATGTTCTATATCCCACGGTTATGGCTTTTGACAATCAATTTTAAACTCTCTATTATTTTAACTTTCGCACCTTTTAAAAATAAATAAATACATTTAGTATTTATCTCGAGATTTTTCATTGAAGGTTCACGTAATTTGGCATTATTAAAAAAAATTGGAAAATTAACTAAACACACTTGAAAGATTATAGAGGAACCATTAATAAATAATATCAGTTTTTTTTATTCTCTGAAAATTTTATTGAGATATATCCTGCATTGTTGAAATTGAAACTGCATGTGAAACACACCCGATAACTTTTCATCATTGTTGAGGATCTCAGAATCCTATTGATTATGTTAATCTTTCTCGATTTGGTGTGTTTCATATTATAGGTTTTATTTAATAATAAATTCTACTTTAATTTGAATTATAAAATCCTCTATATTTAAATTTTTAATCCAAATATATTAAAAAAATGATTTAATGGTTTAATATTAATATAGGAAAAATTACCAAATCCTTTATTATTAATTGAGTAATTTAATTAACATAGGATTTTTAATACTATATTTTATATTTTCATTTTTGTTATATATTTGATATTTCAAATTTTCTTACTTTTTCCTTATTTTATTTAGAGTTACCCATTATTTGTAAATATCAAAACGCTGAAATTGTCTCCGCTCCTTTGAATAAACTAATTTTATCTTTATATAATCTCTCACCTTTTTAAGAAAAATTTATTTCTAATTTATTTTAATAATACTTAATGTAACAAAAAATCCTGTCTGAAAAACCTCCCACTTGTTTTTTTCTTCTCAATATGTGAGCCACCTAAAATGTCAACCATGACCAAATATATATGAAGAAATAAGTTGTAATGTCCTCCCACTCGTTTTTTAAGCTAAATATCAACATAAGAATAATCATTTTTCAAGAAACATAATCACTCACATTTTAAAGGCCAAATTAATAAGAAAAACAAAAATTTCTGTCACTACCCACTTCAATCTTTTTTTTTCTTGATAAAAACAAAATAATTAAGAGTAAAAAAAACTGTAAATTTGTGCAAACTTTAGATGCTGAATTTTAAATCAAAAACCAAATCCAAAACTATTGGTTGAGAGAGCATAACAAATCATATAACACTTAACTGATATCACGAGTATTTAATTTATAAGAATTCCAATGTAAAAACATGATACAAGAGGTGTTCTATACAAACTGTCTAGCTAATAAAATAGAAAAGGAGTTTATTATTCCACAACAGACCAGCATATTCAGCTAATGCTTAGAAAAATAAAATCCAAAAAACTGTATAAGTAAATTGGATAAATATTAAGTGTATGGCAGAACCATAATCAGAAAAAATCTAATGCTAGCAAGCTTTCCAAAAGTAATGGAGCCATCAATTCCATCTCACACAAAATTCCATTTAGAGAAATATTTCTTGACGAAATTTAGCTCTTTTTAAATATAAAATAAATAAAATGTAGTAGAGAAGATTTACATAATTAATTATAATTTGCACATACACTAGAGCTGTAAACCTTGTTCTAATGTAAAATGGTAGATATAATAAATGCTTTATCTCTGCTTTTCAATTTCATCAGTGTTTTGACGTTTGGATTTCCACAACTTATAGTTTGTGACCAGGGTAGTAGTAGCATAGTAAGCAGTATTAAAATTTAATTATAAGTTCTATAATTACTAGAGGTAAAAAAAATTATTCTTGAGGGAGCTGTGAAAATGTTGCCAAACTTTTTTGTAACTTATTATTCCCCCTACCTCCTGGCTAAAGCCCAGCTTTCTAGGAGGTTTCAGTGGAATCTTTTAGTCTCCACACACCACGGTGACAAATAATATAATCTACTTAAGAAAATATAGGAAAAAATATATTTAGAGCAGGATGAGTTTTCTGTATTAGTTGGGAAGCAAACATGCTTATAAATAAAAAGGCCAGTAGCATTTAAATCATATTTGAGAGACCCTGAGGTGGATCTAAATATCCCATTTGCAAAGAACTCTGGAGATTTTGCTGAAGGGATATGAGGTTCCAGCTCTGGTGTTTTCTTCTCATTTATTTCATGATGGTGTAGATCATTCAGATGATCCTGATTGGTCTCCTTGTGAACCTCGATCAGGATCAGTTATTTGACTTTTCAAAAAAACAGCGAGTAAAATGTGGAAATCTAATTTGTAATGAATTTGGTACTCAAACTCGATGAATTCTTAGCAAAACCTCCCAATATCTTTGCCACTACCAGCAAAGATAATATATAAAAAAGAATCCCATACACACTTCACTGTGTGGACTATTTGGAGATGGTTTGGTTGCCAATAAAGAAAAATTTCTGTAAACCATACTTTTACAGCAGAGGATTTTAGAGAGGATCACTAGAAATAAAAATAATGATTTAGGAGAAACAGGTCTGCTGTAAAAAATTTAAAAAACCTACACAGAAATTATAGACCCCGACACTCATGACGATTCGGATATTATCATCTTATTTAATCAAAAAAATATACCATATCTCGAATGAATTTCCATGAAAGAAAATCTGCCAGAAACAGTTTCCATCCCTAATGATAAGAACAATGATTGCTGACAGTAGAGTAAGAAGGAAAAGCTAAGCAGGTGTGAGCAATGGATAGATAAAGAGCATTACACAATGAAAATAGCTCATGAAATCAAGGTGGAGCTAACATTATAAGTATCTTCCACAGCAGTGGGTATCTAATGAGGTACTCTGAGTCGTCCTTTACTGTAACAGAGCACAGCATACTTGATTACATTTGGAAATAACACAATGTAGAAGTGACAATTTGTTACCCACATGTTGCTTTGCATGCTTTTTCACAATGGGTGTCTGTGTTCCTTACTGTACTAGAGACATTGAATATGCATCTTGAAATACCACCAATGTAAAACAGTAAAGATTTGTTATCAATTTCACTTTGGGCATACTTTTTTTCAAAAATAAAATTCATTTAGAATTTTAATTTTGAAAGCCTCCTCCCAGTGTTAAAAAAAATACATTGGTATATATTGATATATATTATTGTCTTAATACACAATCGTATATATTATTTTGATTAATTTTTACTTTTATATTATGATCTCTAATAATATATATATAATATTATTCTTTTTTTATTTCTTTTTTATTCAAAGTGGCCCATATTGGTATGCATCATGAAAATTTGATTTTTGAATCCCTTATTTGAATGAATAACAAAATCATGCATTGTTTTAATACAAAAAAAATTAACATAAAATATCAAAACATTGAGCTTGGTTTTGAATGCACCCTAAAAATGTATTTGGAATTTGCCATTGCCAGGACGTCAAAGATTCTATTTGTTATGACTTTTTGTGAATTTTTGACATGAATAAACGATAAAAGCCCCAACCCACTATATCTCTTTGCAACATCTATTATATGAGCAATAGAAGAAAAAGGGGGGTTCACGAACTTAGAAGAAATAACATTTTCTCTGGAAAAGCCACATAGTTTGTGCCTTAGTCTAGCACACACTGTCCAATAAATAATATAATAAATAGTAAAATAAAAGGAGTTTTGTATAAGTTTGTACTGATTCTTGATTCTTAATGCTCAAGATAAAAAAAAATAAAATAGTAATAACAAAACTAAAAAGTTTTAACATTGATTTTTTTTTATCATTAACAATTAACAAGGTAATTTACTTATTATATCCATGATCGTCCTATTCAATTCTTGAACAATCTTTAGCAAGCATATGCTATACAATATTAGACCAGAAGGCCTTTCAACCACCCCAGATGAGGAATAGCGTTATATCATATTGGAGGAACTTTTTTTTTCCACAAATAGGGTAAGCATCCAAAACTAAGCTCATTCTGTATAGCTGATAGTTTTGAGCTATTCCTACTCCTTCACCCACCATCAACTCATTCTTTGGTAGAAAAATAGAGAAGCTAACCTAAAACCTTTAAATTTTAAAGTAAATCATTACTGTAAAGATGTAACTATTCAAAATTAAATTAAAAATAAAAATTCAGTTTAAAGTAAAAGTCCAAATTTTTCAATTATTTTGATCATAGGCTACTGAATAGAGAAAATAATAGACTGCGGTAAATCTGACTCCACATAAATTAATAAATAATAATATAATATAATAATAATAAATAATAATACCATATAATCATAAAATCATTAAGTAATAAAATAATAATAAATAATAATATAATAATAATATTATAATAAATAAATAATATAGCAGGATAAAATAGGAGCTTATAAGATCCCATGCTTACAGATTGGGTGTCTTGCTCGCTCAAATTCCACTAATAGGAATTTATATTTACTGGTTCATATAGCAAAGGGAGTGTAAGTGAGAAAATTGAAAAAAGATCGCCAGTAGATGACGTTTTTTATATTTGTTTCTATCTTAATATAATACGCCATATTTTTAGCGTAGAGTTAAATGTTGGTATTCTAAAGTTTTTTAGTAGAAATAATCTAAGATAAAATCAACTATCTATATTGAAAAAGATCAACACCTTCATTATATGTATTGTTTTTGCTATGTATATTCATGTGCTTGACATCATATTGCATTATTACCATACGGCTGTCAAATGGCAAATCTTTCTGTAATGTTACTTTTGTAATGATACGGATGGGACTTCCGACACAAGGATAACACTAATTCTTTCTACATGAACTTGCATCAAATTGTAGTATTTTTGGTAATCTTCCGGATTCCTCAATGGAATGCTCCGTAATTTAAAATTCTTAATTCCATACATAATAAGCAGTAGAAAAAGACAAGAATGATGATCAGTAAATCGATAAAAGCAAGCCACCCACTACTCCTACATCCTCGTGATCCATCCCATCCATGATCTATGAGTTGATTCAAGTCATTTTTTGGGTATCTTTTTTGTATACCACATAAAATAAGTTTCTTGAATAAATAATCTCATACGTAAAGTTGGTAGAGTTTACTTGACAGGTCAGCGCGGGCTACCATGTCAACGCGCACCGCTCGATAGTTGGACGTACGAGACCGTCTGTAAAATTAGTTGAAAGACTGGCTAATAAAGGATCGTGGCAGATCAGCCAAATAAGCAGACGGCATAGTAACAGAGCAATTAGAGCTACGCGAACTCAAAAATCAAACCACCCCGCCATCCCCTCCCACCCATCCATGATCCATTGATCAACTGATCTATTGATCTATTGATTCAAGTCATTTTTTGGGTATCATTTTTTATAAAAAATTACATAAAAATAATTTCCCTGTATGAACATAGCAGGAAATATTTTAAAAACATTTTATGTTATTATTAAATCAAAGCTTGAACATCAATAGAGCTAACATAACATTACCTGGTGTAAGAACGTGAAATTCCATAACATACCTGACATACCTTACATAGGAATAAACTTCCAACATTTTCAAAGCTCTCTGTTTATCAACATTTAACTAACAAACATGTAATCATGATACATTATCATAGTAATATTTATCAAAACTTATCATTACCTAACCTAATTATACTGACCAACGAGTTATTGCTAGCATAAGAAAATTTTCACATCATTAAAGAAGCAAATCTACCATACCTTACACACGAATAAACTGATAACATTAACAAGGTTTCCTATTTAACCACAGTAAGTAACTAACATAACCCACAAAACGTAACCTATTTACACTTTTTCAAGCATATCTCTAACATATCAATATGTTAATTTATAATTTAACAGAGTAATATTTAACAAAAATGTATCATAACCTTACCTACATATCAATGTTAATTTTACATTAACATGGTAATATTTAACAAAAATTTATCATAACCTTACCTACCTATCATACGGCCTAACGAATAACTGCTAACATAACAAAGTCTTCACATCAGTAAAGATAACATAGCATAACCTGAACTAAGAACGTATCATATCATAACTTACCTAGCATATCTTACATATGAATAAACTGCTAATACCAACAAAGTTCACTGCACAATATCGGTAAAGCAGCTAACCACGTATATCTCTAGCATATCAATGTTAATTTTACATTAGCATAGTAATATTTAACAAAAAAAATTATCATAACCTACCCTAACTATCATACGGCCCAGCAAATAAATGGTAACATAACAAAGTTTTCACATCAATAAAGCTAACATATCATAACCTGAACTAAGAATATAATGTACAACAGCAAACCTAAGAAACCTTACGCACGAATAAACTGATAACATTAGCAAAGTTCCCTACTTAATAACAATAAGTAACTAACATTACCACCAACAAACCCACCTAAACTAATAACATAATGTAAAACAACAAACCTACCATAAACCTTAATGTAAAAATAATCTGCTAACATTAACAAAGTTCCCTACTTCAAGCAACAATAGTAACAACATTACCTACAAAATGTATACGCTATTTAAACTTTTTCAAGCATATTTTAACATATCAATATTAATTTTACATTACATAGTAATATTTTACAAAATTTATCATAACCTTGCCCTTACTATCATAAGTAAAGCTAAAACTAAGAACATATCACATTCGGACACGATAAACTGCTATCAATTACAAAGTTACAGCTTTAAAAGCAATAAAAAGCTAGATAGCATAACCTGCCACTAAAAACATTAATGTAATACAACAAACCTAACATACTTACGTATGAATAATCTTCCAAACATTAATAAGTTCTACATATACAAAGGTAAGTAGTTAACATTGGAATAAGAAACTCATTCTATCCCCACTTTTTCAAATTATCAATGCTAATTTTACATAGGTATAGTAATATTTAACAAAACTTAACAATAAAATTTAGTCATAACCTAGACCTAACTGTCCGAACTACCAATCAATATAAGCTAACTTGACTAAGTAACATACATACCTAACTACGAATAAACTGCTTTCATTAGCAAAGTTTTCTGCTTATCAACGGTAAGTAACTAGCATTGGATCATAAAACTTAGCCTATCTCGCCATTTTCTACCGCACATCTATGACATTATTGCATGTTAAATTAATTTTAACATAGTAATGTCTATCATATCAATAAACCTACCTAACAATTGAACTGGTGAATAAATGCTAAACATAACAAAGTTTTAACATCAATAAAGCTAATATAATATCACCTAAACTAAGAACATAACTTACCTTACTACGTATGAATAAACTGGCAACATTAACAAAGTAGCTGATTATTCGGTAAAGTAATAATCTATTGCCATCACAAAAGGTAACCTACTCAACTACTTTTCTATCATATCAATGCTAATTTAACATTAGCATTCGTAATAATTAACAAAAATTTATCACAATCAATAACCTAACTAACATACTGAACTACGAATAAATGGCTAACACAATCAAAGTTTTTAGCTTGTCAACAGATATCAACATAAACAAAGAACCTAACCTAAGCATCATACTTACCAACGAATAAATACTAACATAACAAAGTTTTAACATCAGTAAACTTAACATATAATATCATCTAAACTAAGAACATAACATACCAGCATATAAATTGCGTACGAATAAGACTGCTATGTTATCAAAGTCATTTATATTTGCTTAATGTGTTTATTTTTAAAAAAATTATTCATTTTTACGATATAATAACATTATTTATGTATTACTTTAAAATTTAAAACTTATAAATTAAAAATTATGTTTACAGCGAAAATTTAATTTTTTCTTAAAAATTAAATACATTTATTGACCGCTAATCAGAGCGCTGACACCATAATTATTATATGTAAGGTTAAACTTAGCATTAGTATGATTAGGAAAGTAGGGGAGTAATGTTAACCCTTTTGTGAGCAATGGTGTTACTTTACCGATATTAATCAGTGTACTTTGTTAATATTAGCAGTTTATTCGTACGTAAGGTAGTTTTGTTCTTAGTTTAAGGTGATTATTATGTTACCTTTAACTGATGTTTTAAAACTTTGGTTATGTAGCATTTATTCATAGTTCAATATGTTGGTAGGTTTGGTATGATAGATATTATTATTTTAATATTAATTTAACATTGATATGTCATATATGTGATAGAAACTGGGAGATAAGCTCAGTTTTATGGTCAATGTTAGTTACTTACGGTTGATAAGCAAAGACCTTTGTTACTGAAAGCAGTTTATTCGTAAGTTAGGTATGTTATGTTCTTAGTTCAAGCTAGGATTTATTAGTTTTTCAGTGCGATATTTAAGTTAGGTAATGATAAATTTATGTTAAGTTTTGTTAAATATTACTATACGTATGTAAAATTAGCATTGATATGTTGGAAAAGTGAGGATAGATTGAGTTTTGTATGCAATGTTAGGTACTTTACCTTTGATAAGTAGGGAACTTTGTTAATATTAGCAGATTATTCTTACATAAGGTATGGTAGGTTTGTTGTTTTACATTATGTTATTAGTTCAGGTGACTTTGTAGGTCATGTTAGTTAATTATTGTTATTAAGTCGGGAACCTTGTTGTTTTACATTATGTTCTTAGTTCAGGTTATGCTATGTTAGCTTTATTGGTTAAATTGTTAACTTTATTAATGATAGCAGTTTATTCGAACGTCGGGTGTGTTATGTTCTTAGTTTAGCTTCACTGAGGATAAAACTTTGTTATGTTTTCAATTATTGCTTGGCATTATGATAGGTAGGTAAGGTTACGATAAATTTTTGTTAAATATTACTATCTTAATGTAAAATTAACATTAATATGTTAGACATATGCTTAAAAAAGTGCGACTAGGTTACATTTTGTAGGTAATGTTACTTACTTACTGTTGTTAAGTAGGGAACTTTGTAAGGTTAGCAGCTTATTCTTACAAAAGGTATGGTAGGTTTGTTGTTTTACATTATGTTATTAGTTCAGGTGAGTTTGTAGGTAATGTTAGTTAATTAGTGTTATTAAGTAGTGAACTTTGTTAATGTTATCAGTTTATTCGTGCGTAAGGTATGCTAGGTTTGCTGTTGTACATTATATTCTTAGTTCAGGTTATAATATGCTAGCTTTATTGATGTGAAAACTTTGTTATGTTAGCATTTATTCGCTGGGCCGTATGATAGTTAGGTAAGGTTATGATAATTTTTTGTTAAATATTCCTATGCTAATGTAAAATTAACATTGATATGTTAGTGATATGCGTAATGTTAGCTGCTTTACCGATATTGTGCAGTGAACGTTGTCGGTGTTAGCAGTTTATTCATATGTAAGATATGCTAGGTAAGTTATGATACGTTATGTTCTTAGTTCAGTTTATGCTATGTTATCTTTATTGATGTGAAAACTTT
>JABUQX010022028.1:37500-40000 GCA_015478945.1 Trachelipus rathkii
CGGCTGCTAAAAAGAGTAGAGTGAGTGATGAATTTCGTGTTTTTACAACAGAAGTGCACAAACTTGTATTGCTTTGTACAAATTCGTAACAAGCCGGTATTCTTGTTGTGTCATGAATCACTTGCTGTCCTGAAAGAATACAACTTAAAAAGGCATTATGATACTAAACATGCTGGAAATTTTGATGTGTTTCAAGATCAGTTTCGAGATTATAAAGTGGCAGCTTTAAAGAAACAGTTAGAAGACTAACAAGGTACGTTCAAGAGACAAACTGAAGATAGTGAGGCAATTGTGAAGGCAAGCTTTGTAATAGCTGAAAAAAATAACTTAAAAATCAAAACCTTTCAAAAGAGTGCTTGGAATTTTAGGCAGATATTTCCCACTCCAAAAGCATCTTTTTTTTCAAAAATCAGCCTTTCAGGAGCAACTGTTTCCAGGAGAATTAAGAAGTTGGCAGGAAATATAGAAATTCTCTGCGAAAGATTCGTGGGGCTTCGAAGCTCATTTTAATACAATTCAGCTTTAATCAGTTTAATTCGTGGAAGTTTTACAATATGTCCGGAATTATAACTGGATGGAACACTAGCTAGTTGGTTGTTAAACATGAGGGGCTTGTTGCTTTTGATAAGAAAGAAAGGATCGTCTTACGCCTAGCTATATGGGCAATTATTATCACTGTTATAGGTATACATAGGCCGAGGCAGAATGTTATGCGCAAGGGTCTTTAAGTTTTGAGGAAATAATGAAGACTGTCATAAAAGTGGTGAACTTCATCAGATCACAAGGTCTCAACCACTGGGGAATTTCAAAAAATTTTGTCCGAGATATATGTGCAGCGGTGAGCTTTGGATGTATGTTGTCGCTATTATTCTGCCCATTTGCGTTGGCTTTCCAGAGGGAAAATGTTGGAGAGGTTCTTTGACCTGAAGGAAACCATCCAAGCTTTTATGGAAAGTAAAGGAAAACCTGTTTCCCAACTAAATGATTCTGAGTGGCTGAGCGATTTTGGATTTTTAACAGACATTACTAAGCATCTTAACGATCTGAACACGAGACTTCAAGGAAAAGGTAATTTGATACACCACCTTTACAATAGCATCAGATCTTTTGAAGAGAAACTTAATTTGTGGGAAATGCAGCTTCACAAAAGAGATTTTATTCATTTCCCAAAACTGTCAAAGTGTGAGTGTTCAGAGTATACTTCTGCATTAGTAGATCTAAAAGAACAATTTATGTCAAGATTCGCTGATCTCAGAGAAAATGTAATATTGATCAACTTGTTTGTTAGGCCTTTCACTGTATCCCCTGAAGATGCGCCACAAAGTATGCAAATGGAGCTAATCGACATGCAATGCAACAGCGATTTGCAAGAAAAATTCAATTTGGGGATATTTGATTTTTATTCCAAGTATATCAATGAGGATCTCTTTCCGACCATTCGACAACACGCCTTGAGAATGATGTCGCTGTTCGGAAGCACTTACCTGTGTGAGCAGTTATTTTCAAGGATGACTGTTATAAAATCAAAACAGGACCATAATAACTGACGTCCAGATTGAAAATACAATTTGAGTTGTAGCATCGAACATTTGACCAGACATTGACCAAATTTTTAAGAATAAACAGCACCAATCATCTCATTAAGTTGTAAGTATAATTTTTCAATTCTTCTATATACAGGGTGTCCTCGGCGAATACGTAACAGCTGAGTATCGCGTGAAGTATTGCGTATGTGACAAAATTCTCGAAATAAAACCTATTTCTTTTAAGTAGGTCTACGAGATGGGACAGTTACAGTTCATTTTTGCGCATGCGCTGTAGTGAAAATGCGCGGAACTATGTGTTTTTTGAATGGAAGGGTATATTTTCCATTCCAGTTTTGAAATGTACGTACGAAATTATACAATAATTACTGAAGACACTTTTACCTACAGTGTATACCTGACACGCTATCCACGTTCAAAACATTGAATCGCTACTGGTGTACACGACACACATACTTATATTAACGCACATACCGTATGGTAATGAAGGAACTTACAAACCAAGTAACCTTTCGGACATTACGTTGAAGTAAATTTGGGTGTTTAGAGCCGGATCGTGAAACACATAGATACTGTGACGTTGGTATAGTGAACGACATGTCTCGCGATGTGTACTCAGACGACGAAAAACGAGCCATGGTCAAATTGTACATTGCAAATGGATGGAATTCACGTGTTGCCACAAGTCTCTATGAGCAACGCTATCCTGATCGCCTTCACCCGTAGCACGTAACAATTTATAGGATCTACAGACGATTTACCGTTACAGGATCTGTTGCACAACCACCACGGCAAGTCCCGGTACAGAATCGCGTTCGTACATTTGACGTGGAGTTAGAGGTTCTCTTATACACCCAGGAAAATCCCTGTTCATCGTTACGCAGGCTAGCAGGGTCCTTGGGATTTCCAAAGAGACTGTAAGTAGAATTCGTATGACGTATAACATGACCCCATAC
>JABUQX010022029.1:5000-7500 GCA_015478945.1 Trachelipus rathkii
TATAATGATAGCTTTTTTTTCCAGATAATGGGAATGAAAGTCAGGTTGATGGAACTATTATATATTTGTGCTAATTGGGTTAAAGCTATGTTCCCTAGGTGTTT
Organism: Trachelipus rathkii; assembly: GCA_015478945.1. Lineage (NCBI taxonomy): Eukaryota > Metazoa > Arthropoda > Malacostraca > Isopoda > Trachelipodidae > Trachelipus > Trachelipus rathkii. The sequence goes on from JABUQX010022029.1 coordinate 5,105, forward strand.
CGAAGGTGTTTGTGTTTGGATGTGTACTGGCCAAGTTGCAGGTGAAGAATTTTAAGTGTTTTCTTCTTTGTATGTTTTCTAGGTAAGTTTCCCATTATTTCCCTATTATTAGGTCCGTGGTTTGAGTTTTTTAAACTTTCTTGAAGAGCTTTGATGATTTTCCCGTTTTGAGGGTGTGTGTGGGTTTTGACTCTGCTTTGCGAAGTGAGTTGCGAGAATGTTTGCGAGTTCTCCGTGGATTTTGGGAGTTTTGTTATTTGGGTTTTCTTATAGATTTGTGAGTGGGTGTTTTGTTGGTTTTGGAGGAGTTTTTTTTCAGTGTATTCAGTGGAATTTGAAAAAGGCAACTTGTCTGCAATTATCACAGAAGTAGAAATATTTTGTGGTCTCCAAGGTAATTGCAGGTATAGAAGCCATGGCAGAAGGTTGTGAACACTTTGGTCAACAGTTGGTACAGCAAAGTGCCGATCAAGTAGTATACAATGCAATCATCTTAGAAGAGCAGACGCACCAATATTTCTAACTCTGAACAATTTTTAATAGTTTGTAGACACTATTCTCCCATTTTTTTTCCATCATGAATAAAAGAAAAGGCCCAGAAGATCAGAGTGATAGCATTAAAAAAAAAATGGATAAGTTACATACTTTAAGAAGAAAAGCTTCAAGTTATAAAGAGACACAAATGGATGGTGCAGCATTGTTAAGATTCTAAAAGACGAAAATTTGGAATTTAGTTAAATCAAACTGTTTTGCACTATTTTAAATAAAAGCAAAGAGTATAAAAGGGTAAGGTAGTTTGTGTCAACTTCTCATATTAGGAAAATAGGTCATTAATAAAGATTGAAAATGGAGACATGTCTTATCCATTTTGGGGTCGAAGCTTTATAACCCCTTAATTTACTGAACCACTTGTTAATATTTTCCCACTGATTATTCAATTTTGCTTAGTGGCTAGGCAATTAATTAGGATTAAATTAATCAATCTCATTAAGTGGGGTAATAATATATTAATATATATATATATATATATATATATTATATATATATATATAAATATATTATATATATATATATATATATATATATTATATTATATATATATATATATATATTATATATATATATATATATATAATAATACTTATCAAGCTTGGGGAGATTCCAAAAAACAAGGCCGAAATTTTTGAGCTTTCAGTTAAGTTACCGTAAAGAATTATATCTCAAAACTATTAGACACATTTATTGTATGCACTATTTGCAAAAATACAGTTTTTTTTGGTGAGCAATTTTTGCATTAAAAAAAAAAAAGTTAACAAAAAGTAAAAAATATTTTTCAAAAATAAAAACATGTTTGCGACAAAAAATTTGGGGGTGGGGCCAAATTTCCAAAAAATATTTTAAAAATGCATGAAATATCTATAATAAAGCAATTATGCGAAATTAAATGACAATCTTTAGATGTATTAATAAAGTAAATATCATTCCTCTTATGAACATCTTGTGTCATAAAGAATGACTCAATCAAGGAGAGAAGGGTTAATTTTTCATTCTTGCAAATTCTATATATAGTAATCTGCTGAAATTTGGGCATACCATGTAGGTGATGGTGTCCCTCATCATAGATTGAGGTTAATGAAGTTTTAAAAGGAACTGTTAAAGAAGTAAGTCCTAAAGGGTTTTTTGCCTGTGTGAAGAAGATGAGGTCACGTGTGGCTGCACCCCCGTAAGGGGTGCCGCTACCCCTTGCAAGTTGTTTTTCTGGTTTATATGGATATATAATGCTAAGTTTTTAGGTGTGAGGCGAAGGTTAAGATTTTTATGGCTCGATCCTTTATATGCTAATGTGAAATCCAAGTCATGTTGGCCCATGACTTGGGAATTTCCCTTACATTGATGGATTTTGACACGATGTGTCAAAGTCTAGGTTTCTAAAGTCAAGGAACCTTATTTTGAGATCAGTGAGACATTTGGACTTAACCCTAATGCCCCGCACTGCACAGCACCAATTTTGGAGAAAATTTTGGAATTGCCCCGGGTATATTAATGTTGCTGTAACTCTGTAATAAAGCATATTATATTATTAAACTCTATATGTATACATATCTTAGGAAATGTACTTTAAAATAACTAAACTTCAGTATCCTACAATTTTTGGGTTTTAAGTTATAAACCTTATAAGTTAAATAATCACAATTTTTACCAATTTTTCTGAAATGAAAAAAATTAAAATTTTTCAGTTATTATTAATGTTTTTAAAAAGAAAATTTACAGGTTAAGGGAACACTTGGATTCTAATAAAAAATAGTTCTAGAAATTTTTTTAAAACTATAGTTAATAAAAAACATTTTTTTGGATTTGCCCCACTAAATTCTATTTACCCTTCTCGATGGTATATA
>JABUQX010022029.1:22500-32500 GCA_015478945.1 Trachelipus rathkii
AGAGTTATTATATAAAGAACTATATATATATATATGATATATATATATATATATATATATATATATATATATATATATTATTGGGAATTTACCATGAAGTAAATTCTGAAATATGCAATCACAGCAGTTGAGTGAACTGCTCACTCCTGTAAAGAAGGATCGCCTATTAAAACTATTCAAATCTAGCCTATTTGCTAAAAGCTAACAAAATAAAGTAAAAACTCACCATATATATAAGATAATAGTTTTAAGTAATGATTTCCAAGAAATAAACTTGGAGCGACGCCTTGTAAAGTATAAGGCTTAAGGTAATGTATAAGTAGTTGCGTTACTAGTTTAGGCCTACATATAGAATGCCATCCTGAGTACTGGGTTCAAAAACATAAAGTAAGGTATAAGGATTTAGAGGCTAGAGAAGTGTTAGAGTTAAACAGAAAAGATAGAACCTAACTACTAGTCCTGCTAATTCAGAATATAAAGGGTTAGGACCAGCTTGGAAAAAGAGACCTTAACATAAGTTTTCTTAGAACGGTTCCTCTATCTTTAAAAAGGCAAAAATACTCAGGCCTAACTAGAACTAATGTTAAATAATATAAATGAAATATTTTACTCAGTTTTTAATGTATATACTTCAACAAATAGCATAATGCTACAAAATAGATCGGAGATATATCATCTCACATTTAACTTAATTGACTCTTAATTTTCAAGTGCCTCGTTTTTAAGTTTCAAAACAAACTTTTGGTGTTGCCAAATTAAATACATTTTTCCAAACCAAGAAAGTCTCTAAATCTTAGTGTAAAAACACAGAGAGAGAAGAAATATTCTTAAATTTTTGTAACTATTTTAAATCCCTTAGTTTTATAAAAAGCAATTAATAGGAAAATAGGAAGATTTAATACAAGAATAAATATTTCAAACAACCCGACAAAAAGAATTTGCTGAAAGAACACAAGAACATAAGAAATGTTCTTATGCTCTTTCAGCAAATTAAGGGAAGCAGTGTTCCAAAGCAAGTAATTTTAAAAACATTTTCTTTACCCAGAGCAACATGCACTGCTCATACTACAATTAACAATCAAAAATAAGTCCAGTAAGAATGCTGGTGTATTCTAGTAAACATAGTAACTCGCATGCATGGTAATCAAACAAAGATTAAATAATCAGTACTACAAGAGTTCAAGCAATATGTTGTACAATAATAAAAGCAAAATATTCAGCATTTATAATAAGCATGGAAAAGCAGTAGCGAATTACTCAAATATATTCATGCAGTCCACAAGGATTATGTAAAATCAAAACGATAAATTTATAATTTAAAATTTTAAAGTAAGATTTTAGCTTTGAACCATGTTTGTGATATAGACCCAATAGGCACTGTAGTAAACCCAGAGACAAAATAGGGAATAGGAGTATAAGGTAGCACTGTTGTGCAATAAGCAACCAGTTTAAACCAGAATTAAATGGGTAAAAAGGTTCAAAGAAAATCCTTTTTTTTTAATTATATAAAAACATACCACATGGGTCAAAGTATTTTTTTTTTAAACATGCTAAAGGCCAAATATGTGGGGACCAAACATGTGTATAAGTAAAGCCAAAGGCTAATTAAGTGTAAAAGGTTGTGTAAATGTTTAAAACCAACAGGTCAAAATATAAATAAGAATGTTTAAAGGTAGACCACTACCCAAAATAGAAGACCTAAACAATTTTTTAAAGCGGAAAACTGTCTGACAAAAGTCCTAATAAATATTGAAGCAAAGAAATATGGCATCAGCCTATCACACATTAATTTAATGCAATTAGTTTAACTTTAAATAAGCCTAATAATTCATGAGAGCAAGGTTTAAAATATTTAAAAAATATGTTTCATGCACTAGCACCATATGTTAGGTAATAGTAGAGCAGAAGTGTTCCATCACCGATTCTTATAAATTTACAGCATAAATAAATTATTAGGCCTAAATACAAGGAGAGGATACTATTAAATAGGATATTAAGCAAAAGTTATTTACAACATTTTAAGCATAAATAAGCTTAAAATTCCTTAAACTAAATACTATAAACTAACTTAAATCTAATGGCAATATCTTTATAAACTATTTGTGCCCTTCTATACACAAAGCAGATATGTGCGTTCGAAGGTTGCAGTACATGCATGGATAGTCTAAATTACTGTCGTTATTACCAGGGCACTCATCAGAAGCATGCATTGCACTTGAGCAGAATCTACAAATGTGTAGCTGTTCACAGCGTTCTAGCCTAGATTCAATATCGGGGTAATTCGTACATTTATTCATGCTATGACCTGCCATGCTGCAAAATTTACATGGGAAAGCTGCATTCCTCTTAAAAGGAACAGTAGATTTGGCAGACTTAGTGTTAAAATTTTCAAGGGTAGCTTTGGGCAGGACAAGGAAACTCATCATTACCATCACCCTCATTTTGGCTACTATTATTAGGTTTACTATTGTTAAATTTATTATGTTTAAGACCATTATTATTAGGGTTATCATGATAATTACTCTTGAGTCTGCCAAATCTATTATTCCCTAAGTTATTATTTTCAAGCTTAGGCTGAGATCTCTGCATCAACTCCAAGCGTTTCATTAAGGTAGATGAATTCTCAAATACATCATTTATACTAGGGTAATTTGTTAGAGTTTTATCGATTAATAAATTGATAAACCTGGGAGGTAATTTATTAACTACGAGCGAACTAATCATTTTAAAACCTGCAGTTTCAGGAGCAAGGAAACTTAAGGTCATAAGCTTAAGCCTTAACCTCATTAAGAAAAGATTTCACCTCAGCTAAATTATCTTCAGAAGGAGGAGAAATGTCTAAAAGCCTAACAATTATTTTCTACTATGAAGTCTCTGTCGAGAAATTCAGTCTTTAAAATGCCTAAAGCAATGGGGTAATTAGAGCCTTCCGGACTCAAATGTTTAATCATTTCATAGGCCACATCTCCCAGATTGCTTATCAAATGTATAAGCTTCTCCTCATTTGAGTAAACAGGATTGCCATCTATTACAGCTTTAAATTTAGCTAAGAAGTGAAAATGCTAACTTATCTGATTCATCACCTTCAAACTTCCCTATCTGAATAGGAGGCTCTTTTGCGCTCCTAAAAAGGTTTAAATTAGACACTGTCCTATCCGAAACATTAGAATTAGGGCCTACAATCAAGCTTGAAAAGGGAGGATCAGAGTCTTCGCTTGCAATGGAGGAGTTACTAGGCTTTGTCAAATTGTCGGATAAAATGGCAATCTGTTCCTCTAAACCTCATTTATAATCAAAAGTGTTATTACGCTCAGTTATATAAATTCATTAAGAGTTTTAAATTTAAGTATATTTGATAAAATACTTTTATCTGTCTTTTCCAAAGACTTTAAATAACTTTTTAATTCAGATATCTTTAATAAAAGAGGGACTACCGCTAGTTTTTAATCTAGCTATAATAGCCTCCATCCTCCTTTTTAAATCGTCTCGTTCTACAATGAGAAGATGATTAAGTGATTGGCAATCTTCCATTTCAGCCATGGCAAAAATATAAAATAATGACTAAGTGAGTATAATATTTTGCAAAACAACTATGTTACAAGTTTAATCAAATTTAGCGACGCACTCCAAGTAACAAGGAAAATTTAATAAACTATATGGTGAGTAATAAGATTCAAATAGCATAAGCCAATAGGAACAATTAAAAATAGACGACCTGTCTTGTTTTATTTCTTGGAAAGATATTGGGAATTTACCATGAAGTAAATTCTGAAATATGCAATCACAGCAGTTGAGTGAACTGCTCACTCCTGTAAAGAAGGATCGCCTATTAAAAATTATTCAAATCTAGCCTATTTGCTAAAAGCTAACAAAATAAAGTAAAAACTCACCATATATATAAGATAATAGTTTTAAGTAATGATTTCCAAGAAATAAACTTGGAGCGACGCCTTGTAAAGTATAAGGCTTAAGGTAATGTATAAGTAGTTGCGTTACTAGTTTAGGCCTACATATAGAATGCCATCCTGAGTACTCGGTTCAAAAACTTAAAGTAAGGTATAAGGATTTAGAGGTTAGAGAAGTGTTAGAATAAAACAGAAAAGATAGAATAGACCTAACGGCTAGTCCTGCTAATTCTGAATATAAAGGGTTAGGACCAGCTTGGAAAAAGAGACCTTAACATAAGTTTTCTTAGAACGGTTCCTCTATCTTTAAAAAGGCAAAAATACTCAGGCCTAACTAGAACTAATGTTAAATAATATAAATGAAATACTTTACTCAGTTTTTAATGTATATACTTCAACAAATAGCATAATGCTACAAAATAGATCGGAGATATATCATCTCACATTTAACTTAATTGACTCTTAATTTTCAAGTGCCTCGTTTTTAAGTTTCAAAACAAACTTTTGGTGTTGCCAAATTAAATACATTTTTCCAAACCAAGAAAGTCTCTAAATCTTAGTGTAAAAACACAGAGAGAGAAGAAATATTCTTAAATTTTTGTAACTATTTTAAATCCCTTAGTTTTATAAAAAGCAATTAATAAAATAGGAAGATTTAATACAAGAATAAATATTTCTAACAATATATATATAAATATATATATATATATATATATATATATATATATATATATATATATATATATATATATATATATATATATATATATATATATATATATATATATAAGAAGATATATATATATGAGTATAGCATATATATATATATATATATATATATATATAATATATGCATATATATATATATATATATATATATATATATATATATATATATATATAGTTATATATATAAAAATATATATATATATATATAAATATATATAAATATATATATATATATATATATATATATATATATATATATATATGTATAAATTAAATATATAAATATAAATTAAAGATATTAAGAGAAAAAACTGAAGAATGAAGAATCTTTGAGAGATTTAAATTTTCTAAATTTGATTGATTATTATGAAGATGAATATCACTTACTTACCTTTGAAGCTGAAAATTTAATGGACCTTTTTATTAATTGTTTGATTTTAAGAAGTTTTAAGAACAGTGGCAATTGCCCTAGTTGGTGACTGCAAAGAAAATCAAGTGTTGATTTTTTCATCGAAAATAAACGTATGAACGTCCTTCGATTTAGAAGAATAACTCGTCAAATCAAAAGAGCTCTGAACTTTGAGCTCTCTAACTCTCCTAAGTTGTTGACGGCAAATTAAAAAAAATATTCTAAACTGAGTCAACTTGCTAGGCCTTATCTAGTGTTAATGCCAAATGGTGAAAATGTAGAGAAAGTTCTATTATTAAAATGTAATTTGCATTTAATAAGGCTTAAATATTAAAGGACCGTGCTTTAATCTTTATTCACCGATCGAATGAATGATTTTTAGATAGTGATTTTATCAGATCATACGTATGTCGGATTCTGCCTTTCACATCGCTTTGCAAAACGTTCTAACCACGGAAAAAAAACTTGTTTCCTTTTGCTACGTTAAGCTTGAAAAAATTTATGTCATAACCCATAATCTTTACCGAACCAGAAGTCAATAGGTTTTCAAATGTTTAATTAAAAAATTGCAATAACGCTACAGATTTAAAATAGAGAGATGTTATTTTGTATATGAGTGGGTGGTTTGAAGATTCTTCTCACCTATTTACCCATTCCACACATTAGACGTTCAAATTCTGATGTCCGAATCACATCCGAATGAGTGGTTGTCAAAAATATCACATCCTTAACATCACTTTATTTAGTATATTTATTATATATAGTATATTCTGTATATAGACATTGATATAGATTAACATTTAATATTAAAATGTTTCAACTTTCAACAAATATTTCTGTTACTCTATAATTTTGTATGCTGTGACATTTCCATAATTTTGTTCAGAAAGAAGAGTAACGGAATGGTCGATTTTTATTTTTATTCTGGAGGCTGACCACATACGCAATTTTAATTACAATGTTATTATAAGTGCCAATTTTGTGTTTTATATGACTCTCGGTGCCCGAAAGATATTCCTGTTTTAAACTTCTTGCTATATTTAATTATTGCATCAAAATGTTAAAACAAAATGGGTGGTAAAGAGAGTAAACCAATTAGCTTGACATATGAGGAAGCTTTAAAAAGAGGTGAGCTTATTTGATGATAAAATGAATAGGTAGAATACCTATAAATATAATTAAAATTTTAATTATATTTATACTATGTAGGTAGGAATAAATGTAAATACCATCGTATTTTGTTAACTTAATAACTAATAGCATGTTTATTTGTATGAAGCAGAATTAAATGTAGGCCTATAAGTATGTAGAGTAGAATTATTTTGGTAATATAGCCTAGTTCAAAAGATTTTGACAAAATATCAATATTTTTTCCGATAATCTTATTTTTTATTTGACTTTCATCCTCATGTAAAAGTACTAAAACAGGGGTGCCAAACCTCTCATAAATTTAATCAATCTACCAATTTTTTTTTTTTTTTTTTTCTAAATTTATTTTATGGCTCAATAAGTTTTGATTATGATAAGTTTTGTTAATTATGCACAGTAAATCTGTCTACTTAACCAAACTTATAGCCTTACTGATTTTTCGAATGTAAAAAGATATGATAGCTATATGAATATAATAAATGTTGGGTAATTGTTACCCAGAGGGTTGTCACCCCCGATTTTTATGAAAATCACAAGGATACCTACTCTAAAAAAATAATAATGAAGATAGTGAAAACGAAATTGTCGGCTTTCTTTTAGGAAAAAAGTTTACAGCCTCTCAAGTTGTTAAAAAATACCATAGACTTTTCAATATTGAATGATCTTCAGGAATTAGTTCATTTCAGGCCCTCTAAGTCAGGTTATGATAAGTTTTGTTAGGTATACATAGAGAAAATCTATGTAGAATTAACAAATCTTATCATAACCTGAACTAGGATGGCCCTAAAACGAGCACAAGGCCCACTAATTTTTATTATAAGAAAGTCTATGGGAAAATTTTTAACTTTCAGAGACTGTAACTTTTTTTCCTAAAGAGACTGCCGATTTTCGCTTTCACTATTCTTCATTATTATTTTTTTAGAGTATATCCTGTGATTTTCAAAAAAAAAAATTTTTTGTTTTTTTTTTAATAACAAATCCTATGGGGTTTTTTACAACTTTGAGAGGCTGTAACTTTTTTTCCTAAGGAGAGCGACGATTTTCGTTTTCACCCTTCTTTATTATTATTTTTTTAGAGTATATCCTGTGATTTTCATAAAAATCGGGGGTGACAACCCTTTGGGTAACAATTACCAAATGTTGCTTATAAAAAATATTATAAATTTGGTAATTTTTTATTACCAATATTGGCAACATTGTTCTAGGGATATCAAAACTATTGATTTTTAAGAAATATTGGGGAAAATTGTATTTTTAAATCACCTTTCGAATCACCGAAAATTTTCTAAGTTAAAAAAAATTTCTAAGTTCAGAAAAGTTAAGTTAAGGTAAGTTTTTTAAGAAAATTCTTTAGTAGCAAGCTTCTGGAATTATGCCAGAAGCTTACCACTAAACAATTTTCTTAAAAACTTAACTTAACTTTTCTGAACTTAGAAATTTTTTTGAACTTAGAAAATTTTCGGTGATTTGAAACTGCTATAATACCAAATATTGATTTTTTTTAGAATCCGTTGAACTCAATTATTACCACTATTTTTATAGGAACAGGCACCTTTCTATCATAAATATATTTCTATAGTTGATACACTGAAAGTATAGAGACAGTAATAAGCCACATGGCCCTATTGAGGCTGTCCCAGTCAACTAGAGTAAATAGACCCAATTACCCAACATGTTATGCAAAACCCATACAGCCATACTAGGACTTGTCAATATCTTATAACTAGACTACTACCTAATGCAGAAACTAGTGCTAAGCTTCATGCTAATTATACTACAAGCTTTAATAAGTTTGTTATAGTTATAACATGCAGTTTTTTTAAATTTATTTTTGACCACTCTGCTCAAGAATGGTAACAGACTGAAGCCTGCATGAAGAGGCTGAGTGAAGGGACCACCGAGGGTGGATTTCGATAAAATCTTCCCTACCTCCCATAATCTACCAGCACCAAGTGTGCGAAGTTACACAACTCCATGATCCCTAGATCTCCATGCCCTTGTATTTACACAACTATGTATCTACAGGGGAGAACTGTCACTCACTTATATTCCACCATTCACTGTTAACGTTCTTACTTCCTACTTTAGCGCATCCATATAGCTACTTCTTTTGCACTGCTAACAATCACTTCCTTCATTTACTTCCAGATTTGTTTAGTTTCAACTTGTTCACATTCAACTGATTTACTTGCGAGTGCTCTTAAATACTTATCCTTATTACCTTGTTCACTTAACTTCTCACTCTTAATTCTACCCACTTATTATTATTATTATTATTATTATTATTATTATTATTATTATTATTATTATTATTATTATTATATTATATAGAAATTAGAAACAAAATCAAGATGTTAATGAATAACAGGAAAACTTCCTATGTATTAATGCGGTTCTTAATGTATTTACACATTTAAATAAGAATTTAATTTAATTTAATTCTTCCTTATTTAAATTTGTTAAATTAATTAAAATAATATAAATTTTTAAAACATACCATACTTTTTTAATTAATCTATCGTCAAAATTTATTTTAATCATCATCGTCAAAAATTCTTCATCATCCCATCACTTACCGTATAGCTTATATATATATATATATATATATATATATATATATATATATATATATATATATATATATATATATATATATAATATATATATATATATATATATATAATTACCTATAAATATATATATATATATATATATATATATATATTATATATATATATATATATATATATATAGTTAATTATAAAATATATATATATATATATATATAATATATATATAGTATATATATATATATATATATATATATATACACAAGTGCAGGCTGAAAAGTAATGCCTGTTTTGCTGTAAAATCTCATGCATTGCAGGCAGGGTTGGCAAAAAACCCACTTTTTTTGAAAAGCCTAGTTGGGCCCGGGTTTTTTTTCGGGTTTTTTCAATGCTAAAACCGCGAAAAAACCCCTGGGGGAAAATTGGGTTTTTCAATTTTTTCTTTCCTTTTCAAGCAACTTTTCAATTTGATATTTATAGGTAATTGTTTCTTTTCAGAGATGTTATGTTATTATTGGTTTGACTGTAACAGTAATGCCAAGACTCTGGGATCCAGATGAAAACTAGGAAATGAATGAACTGAAGTTCTACATTCTGATAGCAAAGTAAAAAATGTAAATATTACAGTGATACAATTAGCAAATAATAATTGAAAGAATAAAAAGTGGATTGGAGAAAATCTTGTAAGCGCTTGTCATATTCTGAGAAGATCTAGTGAATCAAGTGCTAATACAATCGTTGAAAGTATGAATCTTACAGATGTAGAAGAAAGGGATTCATCTAATTTTCGATGGCTGCAAGACATTCAACAATGAAAACATGGTTATCTGTATCTGACACATCAAAAACTCAAAAGAAATTGTCTAAATATAACATTAAAATGACAACTGCACAAAAAGAAATTCTTGACCAAAAAATATCAGTTTTTTTTATGCTAACAACGTCTCCATTTTTAAGTGTTAAATTGAAGTACTTTGTTGAAATGAAACAAACCTTAAGACCTGGTTACTCCCACCATCTCGAAGAAATCTATCAGGTCCACTTTTGGACCACGGCTAGAGATTGTAAATGGAATAAAAAACGACCGTTTTTAAAATTAAAAAAAAGGCACGTTTTTAATTAAAAAAAAACAGTGATGAATAAAAAAACAATTGATTTTCCTGATTTTTTTTGTTTTTTTTGTTTTTAATATATATTTTCTTACTTTAATGTTATTTTTCTTTATTTCATTAAATTTA
>JABUQX010022029.1:37500-55000 GCA_015478945.1 Trachelipus rathkii
ATGAGCTTGCAGTAGTGAATTGTACTATGATTAATCTGAATGAGGAAATTTGTTTTAAGAATTAATTTAATTTTATTCATTTCAGATTTGTTTTATTTATAGTAAAAAAAAAATAACCTATTATTTATTGAAAAAAAAAAATTAGTATGAAATAGATTATGCACATTTAAAACTTAATTCATAATTATAATTTTAAATACATACAGATTATATGGGTGAGGAATATATCTGTATGAGTTTCAAACAATGGCAAAGTTTAATCCACACAGTTATCCACAACGCACAATCAACCTCTCACGAGCTTGTTTTAAGTTTACATGGTATAACCAAGGATACTGCACTATTACTGTGAGCTACATTTTAAACAAAGAAGACATTAAGATTAGGCATTTGGAGAATTGGCGATTTGGAAAAAAACCCTCGCGTTTACAGTCCATACTATTTTCTAAGAAATCTCATGTGAATCTCAGCTCCAACTATATGTATTTCTTTAATTAACTAAGTGGATCTCTAGTACAGTTTCCAATTATGATACTTATATTTGACTGTAGTGAACAATTTCTAGTGTGACTGGAAGGCCGTCCCTTTTTTAAGTAGTCCACTAATGATTACCAGCTACTTTTCATATTATACAAGTATCTTAATATAGTATGACAAAGCTCACCACTCCAGAACTATGGTACAAGAGAGCCAAAGGTCGCCAGTCTGAGGGTTGATTTTAATATACCAGCCAAGATCCAAAGTCCGGGAATATATCTACAATTCAAAGTACCCAAGTCCAAAATTTAGATAACAAGACTGGAGGGCTCAGGTCCAGAAGTCTTAAAAAAATATTATAAGTATATTATTTTAAACTATTTCTAATCTATTTTTTCTTAATTAGTCTACAGTATTCCAATTTAAATTAATACTTTCTTACCCCTTTTGGGACAATATTCCAATATGGTTTTCTAAAGTGATTACACAGATGATGCTATGATAGCTATGATGGAATTTTTATAATGGAGGTTTCTGTACATGTCCAACATTCTCACAGTAATCTCAGCGGGGAGTATTTCTATTTTGGGGAGATTGATTAAGTACTATTCTCTCTGCAATGTGCAAATGTCTGCATGTTCATCATGCTTAGACTGTGATTCAAAGATAACAGAGATCATTCAAAGGCTGTAATACAAATTATTAAATAAAAGATTATCTCTGCAATATATAATATATAAATGTAATAAACATATACAGTACATGTGCATATGTAAACATATGCACATGAATATGCAAAATAAATGAACAAGCAAAAAATATTGCATTTGTTAAAAGACTGCGCCATATATGTATGTATAATTATACATCCATATATGAACTGTGTATATCAACATAATGATGCAAGATATGTACATATGTACACATATGTCACATACAAATGCCATGAGCCTTATTTAACATTTTATTAAAACTTATACGCAGATTATTAATTTATACAATTAATAAAACAGCTAGAAATTCTTATGAGAAAAAAATGAGAAAATAATACAGATTTTCTACAACTTAAGGGTAACATGTTTATACCCGTTTCCGTTGCTTAGCAACGCATCAACAGGCGTTACTTTTCAGCCCATAATATATATTATATATAGTATATATATATACTATAATATATATATATAATATATATATATATATATATATATATATATATATATATATATATATATATATATATATATATATAACTAATATATTATATATATATATATATATATATATCAGGGATGGGCTGGATATCCGGCAACTATCCGTGTACCGGCCTATCACGGCGCGGATATCATTGTTTATCGCGGCCCAAAATAACCGGAATAATTAACTTCCCTAGTAGGTTTCTTCCCTCGTTTGTGGGAAATATTCCAATACATTTGAAAAATTAAATTATATATGTATAATATATTATATATATTATATATATATATATAATATAGTATATATATATATATATAATATATATATGATTATATATATATATAACTATAGTATATATTATATATATATTATATATAATATTGGTTTAGAAAAAGACTTTCAATGTTGGGTACCAATGTTATATTTTTTTATTCATCATTTATATTGACTGTACAATACAATTTATCTGATATTTGGTGGTGAATATTTAATGAATTATGGTAAAATAATGGTAAATATTAAAATTTATAATAATATATTATAAAAAATATTAAATATATGTAAAAAATATGATATTTATAATGAATTAAGCTACCAAGACACACATGTTAATGCAATTTTTACCACCACAATTTTATTCTCACGTTTAAGTATTGTAATTACTAAATAGTAATTACCACTGCTTATTTTAACGTGTTTAAGCATTGTATTATTTACAGCAGAGGTAGATATTCAAAAAGAACAACTACGCTCTGCTACCAAATTATGTAACAAGTTTTTGTTACAATGAGAGGACAAGTCCAGTACTTACTTTGTTATAAAGGAAGTCTGGCTCATCCCAAGAGAGGTACAGATTGTAAAGAGATCTTCTTCCGCACTTTCTCCTGTGACAGATGTCGTGACGGATCTTGTCTCCAACAGATGTTTTATTTTTGTGTGTTGTCCCTTAAGAACGACCACAACTACTGCCGAGAATTTAAGTCACAATTAATAATAGAAAAATGGAAAGACTAAATAACGATTAAGGCTGCATCCACAAACAAAAAAAACACTCACCATCAATGATGACACCACATGCTTTTGGCAAATTAGATAAGAAAAAGTGCAGCTATGCAATTGGCTTGGCAAACACTAAAAGTGCATAAAAAATAAAGCGTTTATATTTTTATAGTTTTCTTTATTTATATATATATGTATGTTAGTTTAATTAGTAAGGGTTAATAAATGGGGGTTACAAATAGTTTAGAATAATAATAATAATAATTATAATAATAAGTGATAAAGATGATAATCGATGATAATAATAATAATAATAATAATAATAATAATAATAATAATAATAATAATAATAATAAAAAAATAATAAATAATAATAATATAATAATATAATTAAAATAAATATAATTAATGCTTCAGAATTAATAATATACTTAAAACTGTACAGTGGGCAACTTACCCTTGTTGCCCTTAGACTTTTCTCAAAAAAATACAAAAAAATGTATAATTAACTATATTTATATACAAGTCAAGTAAAAAAATAATTAATCTTGCAATTGGCAAAGGAGCCAGTATTAAACAAGCCCAATAAGGGTTAACTTAGAGTTCTTAATAAATTGTTACAAAAATAGGCTCACCTTAGATGGCTGTGCCATTAGTATAGTAAGTGAATTGTTGTGTGGTGTAACACAATTAATTTGGGACTCTCTCAAATACAATACAAACTCTGATGATATTGGTTTGTAGGATATTGGAGTTGATAATTTTCTTTTCTTCGTCCCGTGGGTGGTTTCTTTTTGACACTCTTCAGGTTTTTTAAGTATCCTAAGTTGGTTCCTTTAAAAGAAAGAAACCATTATAACTAACTCATATGTTTCTTTCTTGACATGATAATAATGACATACTTATAATAGAACTTCCTAATAAAAATATCTTTCCTTTTAGGCCTCAATGAATGAATTAGTAATGAAGTTAGTTTCAACACTTACCCGGTAATCCGGGAGAAATCAATCTTCCTGATCTTCTTTGTATATTCGTGTATTCCTACACTCTGATTGTTCAATCAATGAAATATTTATATAAACTTTTTCTTGGTTGTAAAAAAATCTATTAATCTTTGTCCTTCACTCAGTTTGCTGTCTGTCAATATTTTAACAGTTTATATTACAATCTGGGGGAAGAAGTAAAAAGAGAAACGTAACATCATTTCACTCCTCCCCACCCGTCGACATTAAGTGGCGACGCACATGCCGGTCTTCACTTTGGCTGTAACATCATTTAACAAATGAAAGGTTTCTCTTTGTAATCAACCAAAATTTACCCTTAATAGGTTTGATAACCTTCTTTACTTTAGATAAAGTTATATATATGATTTCAGGGTTAAACAAAGTAATTACTTCTTTTTACGATGTTCCAGAAGATACAGAAAAACAATGGGCAACTCTTGGCATGCTCCTCTCGATCGCGTGTGCGGTCGCTCTTTATTAGATACCAATGGCGGCATCCATACGGGTAAGGATGGTAATTGGTCTTCAAAACCCAAGAAGGGTGGACTTTGTGAAAAGGATGATTCCTGGCTTTCACAACTTATTTCTTTGTCAGCTGTTGCTGCATTAACTCCATCTCCTGTAATTGATACTACCGGAGTGGAAAACCTATTCATAGATAACACTAACTCTGGGTTAAAGGGAACATACTGAGGATTGATTGGGGATGGCAGGACCATTGCTTGGCTCATCTCCCAACGTTTCTCCGCCTCTTCCAATAAATCTGATGTGTCCCACATCAAGTATGAATTAACTTCTTCCTCTTCACTCGCTACTTCATCCGGAGTCTGAGGTACATCTTCTTTTTCATCATACTCGTCATAATCAGTTCTACTGTGGTGAAATTTTACGGTGGTGAAATTTGTCAACACATCATTCATGGCGTTTTGTACAGTCGATATTATTTTCAATTTGTTGGCAATGTCCTCCATTTGGTTTGGATCCATCAAGAAACCCTCAAAGATCGATTCTTCATCTTCACCTAACCCGTCTGCAATACCTTCAACAGTATTCGATTCACAACTACTAATTATTTCCTCAGCTTCCGGAAACATAAATGGTTCCGGTTCCTCTTCGTCATCATCCTCCATAGAATATTTCTGAAAGATCGGATCATTCAACAGGTAATCCGGTGGAGTCTTCCAAGGACGTAATTGTCGATGGTGGGCGCGATACTCTCGCCCATTTTTCAAAGATTTTATAATATAAGTGACCTTATTTTGTTGCACTTGTATGATTTCATAGGGTCCATAATAACGTGGTCTAAATTTATTCAATGTCAGATCACCTGGAAGATGAATTTTAAGTCCTACTAACTGATGTAGTTCGTAAGGAACGTACTTACTATGACCAGACTCCCAGCGATCTTCTATTTCTGGGAAAGGAAGACCCAGAGACAGTTCATGAGCCCTTTTCAGAATGTTTTCACATGGTGTTAAATCGGTTTCGGAATGTTTTGTGTGATTATATATTAATATTACCTGAGACAGATCATTGTCCCACAATGAAGGTCTAGTGATGGACATTCTTAAATATTGACTGAGGGTTCTATTTACTCTTTCCACCGCCCCGTTTGACGCCGGAGTGTATGGTGTTGTTAATACATGCCTAATGTGCTGCTGTCGTAAGAGCTCCTCAAATTCTGGGCCAACAAACTCTCGTCCATTATCCGTCAGCAACCTTTCCGGTAATTTTGGGAGAAAAGACAAGATATTATGTTTGAATGCATTTGCAACTGTTGCGCTTTTCTTATTCTTTATTGGTACGGCTGACACCCACTTTGTGTAATGATCAACTAAGACAAGTGCATACTGATTACCTCTTGATGAACGAGGAAATTGAATCAAGTCCATTGCCACCAACTCAAAAGGCCGAGATGTAACAATTTTTATGGTAGGTGGGGCATGGATAATATTGGATATCTTGTAGGCCTGGCATTTATAGCAGGTAGTTGTTATATCTGAGCATATTATACTTATTTTTGGATGCCACATTCGCTGAATTAACAGAGAATACAACTTATGCTTCCCTATGTGGGCAAAAATCCAGTGTGCTTTAACAGCTACCTCAACCAAATAATGGTGAGGAACTATCAAAGCCCATACTCCATCAAGCATTTCTTTATACAAACAGTTGTTATGGAGACGAATATACTTTTGGGATCTCGCAAAAGGTTTCAAGGATCCATTGAATGCTAAATTCTTTACAATGGCATTTCTTAACTTACGTAATAAGGGATCATTATTCTGCACTTTATAGAAATCTGTATGACCCAAGTCCAATGGATCCACTATGTCTTCTTCGTTTAGCCTTATTTGACGAATCACGGGTACTTTCTCCACCTCCCCACCATTCCTTGGTGGAGGGGCCGTTTTGTTATCTATGTTGTTAAGCGACAAAGGTTTCCGCACTGTTGAGGGTTCCTGTGGTTCTTCCAAAGACTCATTTAAAAGATCGAATTCCTGGAACTCTGTAGTGACAATCATCTGAGTCGTTGGTCCTGGTTCAACACTAGTAATTCGTATAGGAACTAACAAATTATAGTGAATGCCTCCCAAACAAATGAGATGGCAAATACTTTGGCCCTCGGTGGTACCGAATATAAGGGGTTTAGTGTCACCATAATATACGTAAACCTGTACTTTATTCAATTCTGCAAACGCCTGTATAGCTTGCGTCAGCGGGAACTGTCCTATGTTTTTCATTAGCTGTAATGTCTTTGTAATATTTCTATTGTTCTTTCCGGTAGGTAGCCCGTATTTTTGGCGGTTATCCAGGAGTTCCTGGACAACAATTTCTCTCAATTTTCCATGTTGATCTGGTGATCCAGACAACCAGAAAGAGAATGCCTGAAATAACGAATCCCCGCCCCCAGGCAACTTTTTCACTTCCGTAAACCCCTTTGGGATTTCATTCACTTTAACAGACTCTGGGTTATCTTGCTTCTCCAAGGGAATACCCATTGGTGATCTTGACAAGGCATCTGCCACTACATTCTCCTTACCAGGAATATATAATCAATTCATAGTACACATTGTTCAACTCCTCAAGAGTATGTGCCACCCTTGGATTGACCAAAGGCATGTTGTACAAGAACAACAAGGGCTTGTGGTCGGTATGAATGACCACTTTTATGCCATATAAGAAAGGTTTCAAGGCTCTGACCGCCCATCGAATGGCAGCTATCTCTCTCTCAGTGGTGCTATAACGCTGCTCTGCTTTTGAGAAAGTAGTGGAAATAAAAGCTATTGGCTTCTCCTCTCCAGATTGTTTCTGAGCCAGACATGCTCCTGCTCCGATGTCTGAAGCATCCACATATAACAACAATGGGACTGCTGGATCTGTTCGATCTGGATAAGTTAATACTGGTGGTTCAATCAAAGACTTTTTCAGTTTTTCAAACGCCTTCTGACATGGTTCATTCCACTTAAGGGTTTTGCCACTTAATAATTCAAAGAGAGGCTTGGCGAACTCTGAACAATGGGGGATATGTCGCCGATAAAAATTAACCATGCCTAGAAACTGACGAAGCTGGCGAATGGTCTTAGGCGTAGGAAATTTCATAATCCCTTGTAGATTAGAGTCCAGGGGAATCATTCCTTGTTCTGAAATTCGATGTCCCCAAGTATTGTTCTTCTTTTTCTTACTTTTCTTCTTTTAGTTGGTTTGATTTTAAAACCTGTCTGCTGGAATGCCAGAAGTGACGTTTTTTTCCAAAATTTCTGGATTGTTTTTTTTCATATGTAGAACTTATGATGAGCACATCATCTAAGTACACCATGCACTCATTCCAAGGGATATGGGCGAGCGCATATCTCATGCCTCTCTGAAACGTGGCTGGACCGTTTTTGACACCAAAAGGCATCCGTAAAAACTCCCAATGTGACAGGGGGGTGGTGAAGGCGGTCTTCTCTATACTGGTTTCTTCCATTTCGACCTGATAATAGCCTTTCACCAGATCTATAGTGGTGAAATACTTCATCCCCTGCAAACTAAAGAGCATGTCTATAAGATTTGGGATAAGGAAAACTATCCCCCTTTGTGATTTTATTGAGTTCCCTATAATCGATGCATAATCGTATTGATCCATCCGGCTTTCTTATTGGAACAACCGGAGCGGAGTAAGGAGATTTACTTCTTTGTATGATTCCTTCCTTCTCTAGTTGTTTACAATTAGCTTCTATTTCTTGTAAAATAGGTCCCTGGAGGCGCCTAACTGGTACCTGAACAGGATCATCTGTCAGTGTTTCAATCCTGTGTTTAATTACATCGGTACAGCCAACATCTGAATCTCCCAAACTCAAGACTGATGGAAACCGACTTAAGAGTCGGACCAATTGTTCTCGTTGTTCTACAGTTATGTCTGACTCATGCACTCTGAAAGCTTGAAAAATTCCTTCTGTTGTCCACTTCTGCCGATCTTGTGGGTCATTTTCCGCTAACTCGACTAAATTAATGGAAGGGTCTGGTATATTAGTCGACTCCAGATTCCCCATGATGGTACCTTTTCTTAATTTCTTAGGTAACTCTCCATCATTTTGTGTTATTAATAGCGCCTTATTCTCGTGGAATTTTTGAATTGCATTATCAAAGGTGATATCTTTTGGCAGTCTTGAATTGGCCTCTATTATCCCTATCTGTTCTGATTTTAGCCCTATATTACTCTGCACCTCTACAATGGCACATTCTTTTGGTTGAATCACTATACTTTCGGTCAATGCACATAGTATTCCCTTTTGTTCAGTCCGCATATCTACAGCTACTGTTTGCACATAATTCCCTCGTCGAAGGACCAATTCCTTTTCATATAAGTCAGGCAACAGGCGTTCCTTTTGTAGCAGATCATAACCCATGACCAGATCGTATCCCATAACCATAACTTTAACTATCACCATGCTCATGGGTTTTAACACATAATTGGTGGATAATAACATCACCTCACCTAGCACTGGAAATCGCACGTGCCCTATCCCTTCTATGCTCTTATAAGCTGCGGGTAATAATGGACATTTTTGTTTGTCCAAGGCATGGAAACACCTGGTGGATACCAGACTTGTCTCTGCGCCTGTATCAACAAAAGCTACACAAGCCTCTATTTGAGGTTGATCTTCAATGGTCACTCTCAAAAGGAGGGTTTCCTCTGGCGCTCTAATCATGTTGTACTTTATAACCTTCTTTTTACTTCAACTTTAACTACATCAAGCTCTGGAGTGTTTTCTGTAACTCGTTCTTCCAGAATGGGCTGAGTACTACTGCTACTGATTGAAACCAGGATAGATTCACACTGAGGATCCTCCTGAGACTCTCCAGGAACCACCTCTTTTCTAACATCGTTTGGACTTTGTACAATTTCTGACCTTTCATTCTCCAACATGAGGTCTTCCATGTCGGAGTTTACTAGTTTCCCGGTTTGGTGTCTTTACCCAAATGGCTACCTTGGCAAAAAGGACACTTAATCTGAGTACCATATTTGTCAGGACATGCGGCTACTAAATGGCCTACTTCCTTACAACGTAAACACCTATTCTGGGACCCTTAACAATCATCAAAGGTATGTCCTCTTTTCCCACAATATTGACACTGAGGCCTCAATCGACACTGGCTCATTAAGTGCCCGGGCTTGTTACAATGAGCACATGTAGGTGCGCTTCTCTGATTTGTTGCTAGGCCTTGACGGATACTGTTGATCTCTAGACCTGGCCACTGAGGGTCCTGATTCATTCCTATAGAATCCCTGAGTAGTCTGGTTTTGTCTGCCGGGATTATTAACGGCTACCGATGAACTGTATTAAATTGCGGCGAAGTAACTTCTGCACCCGAGGTCTGCCTCTGGCAACAACACATTCTCAAGCTTTCCTTATTTTTAGGCATTGGGAACAAAGAGGATGTCTGGGGTGATACTTGATAATTTTTAGTCAGGTCCACAACTTCTGGACTAGAACCTTCTTTCTTTCCTTTGTTACCCTTAAAACATTTGTCAACAATAGCCACCAGTCTCTCCCAAGGAAGTGGATGTCCCATTGCTGTTTCTGTAGCCATCATTGTGTCATCTACCCTGTCTTGAATGTTCTCTGGTAAACTTTTGAGAAACTTGCTGTACTATAGGCAATTTCATGACATCCTGCCCCGGGAAAGCCTTCTGGGCTAACCCAATTAACCTTAACGCATAGAGAGGGATTGTTTCCTCTTCCATTAAACTTGCATCTGTAAACTGTTCTGTTTCTTTCCTTGTTTCTTTTTCAATTTCACTCTTAAACCAAGCTAACATTTTTCTCTTTACTTCATCATATTCAAATGTTGTTCGAGCTATTATTTTATATACATCCAAAGCTGCTCCATCTAAGTGGTTTCCCAAAAGGGGTACCATACCTTCTGTCGATCCTGGATATTTAGCCAAGCAGTATACTTCATAACGTTGAAAGAATTGCACCATTGTTTCTCCGGTTTCCAATCTATATTTTCCTGGAGGGATAACACTATGTGGCTTTCTGTCCCTTGACATATCCTGCATCATGTTTGCCATTGATTGAATTAATTGAGTATTTTGCTGCATTAGTTCCTTAAAAGTTGGTGAATCCATGGATAGATTTTGTGGATCTTGCATCGGATTCGGTATCTGATCTTGAGCACCTGGATCAGTGTTTTGTGAACCAGTTTGCGAACCATTGGTGGTTTGAATGGTTTGAGGATTTGTCCCAGAAATAGGACTCTTTTCCTCCACCAATGAATTCATATCATCAGGCATGATGGTGAGTTAGTAATGAAACGAATGAAGAAGGGTTACTCCCTTGAATCAGAAAAAGAGTGACAGAACACTCAGCAGCAGAGGTAGATATTCAAAAAGAACAACTACGCTCTGCTACCAAATTATGTAACAGGTTTTTGTTACAATGAGAGGACAAGTCCAGTACTTACTTTGTAATTAAAAGAAGTCTGGCTCATCCCAAGAGAGGTACGGATTTTAAAGTGATCTTCTTCCGAACTTTCTCCTATGACGGATGTCGTGATGGATCTGATCTCCAACTGATGTTTTACTTTTGTGAGTTGTCCCTCAAGAACGACCACAACTACTGCTGAGAATTGAAGTCACCATTAATAATAGAAAATAGAAAGATTAAATAATCGTTTTAAAGCTGCAGCCACAAGAACAAAAAAAACACTCACCATCAATGATGACACCACATGCTTTTGGCAAATTAGATAAGAAAAAGTGCAGCTATGCAATTGGCTTGGCAAACACTAAAGTGCATAAAAAGAAAGCGTTTTTATTTTTATGGTTATCTTTATTTATTTTTTGTAATTTTCAAATAAATAAAGATAATAATAATAATAATAATAATAATAATAATAATAATAATAATAACAAATAATAATAATAATACTAATAATAATAATAATAATAAGTTAATCAGATAATAATAATAATAAAATAATAATAATAATAATAATGCTCAAATCATGAAAAAAATAGTTAATAATAATGAATAATAAATTAATATTAATACTCAGATAATGATAAGGACAAAAAAATTTAATTTCTAACAATAAGTTCCTATCTCTTGCTATGTCCTTAGACTAACTAATAATTATATATATACAGTAATCAAGAATAAATAATATTCTTGCAATTTGCCAAGAAGTCACAGTTTATACCAAGCCCAATATGGGTTAAGTAAGAAACCTTAAGATAATGTTACAGAAGTTGGGCTCACCATAGGTGGCTATGCCATTAATATAACCTATCTACCATTGAATTGTTATCAAGTAGTTGGTGTAGTGATTTCCCACTCCTGTATTCTTCTTCTATTTGGTAAATCAAATAATATGATGGTAACGTGTAATTTGCTTTCTCGGTTTTCTTTTGTTCCCTAGGCTGGTGTTAATCCCTTGGGTAGTGTTAGTCCCTCGGGTGGTTTTAATCCCTTGGGTCGTTGTAGTCCCTTGGGTAGTTCCTGATAAAAAAAGGAACCTCTATAACTCATAAGTTATTTTGGATTTGATCTTGACAAAAATATTGTTTCAGCCTCACTAAATAAATTGAATGAAATTAAGTTTCAATACTCACCCGATGTTTCGGGAAAAATTTATCTTCTTTAACTTCTTGCTTTCTTCTAAATTAATAATCTTTATATATTCTTTTCTCTGGTTGATGTCTGTCAATACAGTTTATATGTCAACCTGGGGGAAGAGTTAAGAAGAGAAACGTAACATCATTTCAATATATATATATATATATATATAGTGCTGTTACCTAAAAAGGGCCCACCAATTTTGTTATGCAAAAAAGGCCCACCCTGTATCTCCGTATATATGATGTGTAGAGCGAAAAAAATTGGTGGACCTATTAACCCCATTGAGTATGCATGTTTAAAGGTGTTATAATGGTTCAAATTTGATTTTTTGAATTTTGGGAATTTTTTGAAATTTTTCCACATACTTTTTGACGATCGTGAAAAACCATTTTGGTACTTTTCCAGTCAATACTGCATTAAGAACTCTAGAAATTATATTAATATTGAATTAAATTATGTTAGTCCCATGCAAAAGGTAATTCCACACCAAATTTCAAGAAATTTGGTGCACCAATCAACACACAGGTACCATCGAAAAAGACTATCAAAAAGGGCCCATTTGTATGACAAAAAAGACCCAATGAAAATTGGCCTGTATATGTGTTATAATACCTAACAACATGGTATATTGTTTATTTTTGTTTACTTTAGTATATTATTAAAAAATAGTTTTGTTACATATAAAAGGCCCACTTTTCATAAATGTTATGTAAGGGCCATCTTTATTTTAACTTCTTAATTGTGTATATATAATTTTTATATATAGAGAGTTATAAGAGTTACTACTTGGATTTTTTGTTTAATTTAGAAATTTACCTTTTTATTTTATTTTATTTTTTTAAAAAAAAAAAAAAAATTTGTATACAATAAATATACAAAAACCTTAAATAACAAAATAATAACTTAAAAACACAAAAAAAATTAACTCAACCAAGAGTTATGAGGGTTGACCCAAATAGGATGATTTTGAAAAAATTGAGGAAGTACCTTTTATTTTATTACTTTTTTATTTTAATTTAAAAAAAAAATAAAAAATTCTGCCCTATTTAGTCACAAAAACCTTAAATAACAAGATAATAACCTAAATACCAAAATTAACTCTTAAGGGTTAAAGGGTGGGGCCCTTTGTCCTTATGGGCCCTTTTGCAGCGGGCTTTTTTTTTCCTCGAGTCTAAATAATTTTACAATTTTTAAAGCAAAACAAAAAAAATTTATGTGGTAACATACATAGGACCTGAGCAATCTAAGAACTTATTTTAAAACTCATATATGTCAACTTATTTACTAGTTCTTGCCAAACTTAAAATTGTGGGCCCTTTTTAGGTAACAGCTTTATATGTATATATATATATATATATATACTATATATATATATATATATATATATATATATATATATATATATATATATATATATATATATATATATATATATATATATATATATATATATATATATATATATATATATATATATATATATATATTATATTTAGGCCAGACGCTGGGACAAAAAAGTATCAGTATCGAGATTGTCGGCAAAAATTTGGTATACGGTATCGGTATCGGCATTCATCAAACTGTGAGTACTTGTATGGTATCGATTGTCAGTTTAAATTTTGGTATCGGTGCAACACTAATTAATATTATTCAAAATTCTTAATGTTAGTTTCAGTGTCGGCAATAATCGGCTGAAATTTACCGATGGCGATGGCTTGATTTAAAAAAATATCTTGATTTTTGCTGATGAAGCGGAATATTCCCCATCACTAATATATATATATATATATATATATATATATATATATATATATATATATATATATATATATATATATATATATATATATATATATATATCTATATAACAACATATATATATATAACTAATTTTATATACCAACTATATATATATATATATTACCAAACTTTTGATTGTAATGGCAATACATTAATAAAAAATATTACGATTTAAAACATTTAAACTTTTCAAATATAAACTAATACAATTACCTATAGCTTGCATATGTAAAGATATATATCTAGAAAGCCTTAAATAACTATATATATATATATATATATATATATATATATATAAAAATAAAATAAATATATATATATATATATATATATATATATATATATATATATATATATATATATATATATATATATATATATATATATATATATATATATATATATATATATATATATATATACAGTATATTACTTCCATACCTTACGTAAATGGCTAGTCTTGAAATTGGAGAATTATTGTCATGGGCAACAACAACACTTCCATTTGGAAGTTTTGTAACAGCTGGCTGGCCTTCAGGTAAAGCATAGGTCTTCTTCAGAAATGGTGAAGCTTGGGTGGAATAACTTCTTGTCTAATAATAATAATAATAATAATAATAATAATAATAATAATAATAATAATAATAATAATAATTAGTGATGTAATAGTATCTGGCTCTAGCCAGATATCCTGCCATTTCAAAAATGTCAGCTCTGGCCAGTATCATTTCAGACCAGTCCCCAGCAATCTTTCAATAAGGAAGTGAACATATTTCCTTAAAATCCTGAGTATTTATAGTTTCATACAGAATAATCCAATTATTATTTTTAAATTTTTTATATCACCTTAAGAAATGGTTTAGAAAGGTTAGATTTTTAAAATTAAGTAAAAGATTCTTTAACGAATCTTTCAGATTTTCAATATATTAAAATGCATGTCTGAATTGAAATTTATGGATCTTTGTATTTCTTATAACTGCGCAGTAAAATGTTTTATGATTATGTTAAAAAGAATTTTCTTTAAACAAGAAATTTATGTATAAGAAAGCAAAATAAAAATGATTTTGCAAATATTCATGAAAAACATAAAAATTGTGGATTAACTTATTATAAACATTTCAAAACTTTTTAAACATCATATGGTTTAAAAAAAATTTGCTCTAATTATTTCTCTAATTTGTCAGTAATATAATATGTAGTAATAACCTTAGTATATAACTATATATATATAATAATATGTATATCAGCAATATAATATATATATATATATAATAATATATATGTATAATAACAATAATAATATATATATATATATGCCGTATATATATATATATAATATAATAACAATAATAATATATATATAATAATAACATATATATATATATATATATATATAATAATAATATAATAATATAATATATATATATATATGTATATGTAATAATAATAATAATATATATAATAATAATAATAATATATATATATATATATATATATATATATATATATATATACCCGTGTAATATATAATATATATATATATATAATAACAATATAATATATATATATAACAATATATATAATAATATAATATGTATGTATAATAATATATATCTATATATCTATCTTTCTTTTATATAATATGTAATATATATATATACCATACTACTGTATATATATATATATATATGCTAACTCTTTGCTGCTGCTAATATATATTCATTATTATTATTATTATTATTATTATTATTATTATTATTATTATTATTATTATTATTATTCATTGCCCCTGGGCCCCTCTTATTGGTCCTTGTCATCTCAGAAACCCAGTGACCTCATCAGGCGAAGCATCAGTTCTCGGAATCTGATGGAGTGTTCTGTAGGGAGTGAGTAGGGGAAATCTTAGGAGATGGTGATTGGTTGTTTCAGCCTTTATTAGGTACCTTCAGCAGAGTGAAGAGGTTGCACCTTGGAGTTGAAACCTGATGTGCTATTCCTGGAGCCTGTGTGATGCTCAGATCTCAATCTAGATAGTGAGATTTGCATCTCTCGTGGAAGAGTATTCGGTGTTGCTGATATTTTCAGGGGGCAAGAGTTTATAAGGTGGTTTGTTAGGCGATTGTCGAGGTATTGCTATGTAAAGTATGCATGAATACTGGTATGTTTTGAGAGAGGGATGTTGTTTGGAGGAGGGAGATGGTTCTGAAGAGTTTGCCGTAATAGAGGGTAGGAAGGGGATTTTAAACAGTGTATAGTGTGATCTTGTAGGTAGTTATGGCATGGATGGGTCGGGTCGAGAGCCATAGCATAGAATTGCATTACTATCATGTCCAGATGATCCTGAATTGGGAGAATTTTTGTTTCTTTGTGTAGATGTTGAATTGGAGTAGTTTTTAGGCAGCCTGTGATAGTTCTAAGGGCAGTGGGTGGAGATGAGATTGGAAATTTGTATATATAGCGAGTTAAATTGAGCAGTTAGATCTGGGGTATAAATTCTTTGATGTCTAATGATATTCCTTTGTTTTATCAGGTTGCAGGTGTTAATGAGGAGTTGTAGTGTTTTCTATGGCCCTTTGGTATGAAAAGGTTGGAGACTTTTTATGTTACTTTGGTGAGTTTGTCTATGGCCTTATGTAGGGAGAGGGAGTTCTTGATTTCCAGTAGAGGTAGGAGTTTCTATGTATTGGGTGAATTTTTGTCTTTTTGTAGTTTGTAAAAGTTGTAATTAATTTGGGGTTGAGTATTTTTGTTGCTGTATATGTGATTATTATTGGGATGTGGTCTGATGGGAGATCTATTTCTGGGTTCCATTTTATGTTGGTGAAAAGAGGACAGGAGAAACTGACGTCTGGGAATGTTTGTGATTGATTTGCTTGTGAAGGAATTTGGGTGGGGAGGTTTTTGTAATTTAGTATATATATTTAATGCATCAAGTTCATTGAGGATGTGAATTCCTCGGTTATCTGTGAGGTGTTCCCTGTACTAGGCTGTGTGATGGGCATAGAAGTCACCTATTATTATTAAGTTGTTGAATGTTTTGATAGGATTTAAGTTAGTTGTGTTGTTTGGACAATGTTGAGATGTGGGGTGGGTGATGTGTATAAAGTTGGCTATATGTCATGGGAGATATTATTGAAGAGGATAGTAAATGATTGGATGTTGAGGATAGAGTCATTTAATAGATTAGTGGTTTCAGGTGTAGTGTTATTTTAGGATAGGTTGTTTTTAATTTATGTTAATCAGGTGTGGTATTTTGGTTTTTTGGAAGTGTCATATATATATATATATATATATATATATATATATATATATATATATATATATATATATATATATATATATATATATATATATAATATATATATATATATATATATATATATATATATATATATATATATATATATATATATATATATATATATATATATATATATATATATATATATATATATATATATATATATATATATATTGCCTATATATAAATATGTTCCTCCCTTTGTAACTGCTATATAACAACTCTTTTACTATATATATATATCTATGAATGATTCTGTAAAGGAGATTACAGAAATTATTGTTTTTTATGATGTGATTAACCCTTTATGGCTTTAAGCATCGATATCGGCACGTTTCACAGAAAAGCCTGTAACTCTCGAAAAAATTGTAATTCAAGCGGTATCTGGCAGTTTTTTATTTCAGGTTTCGATTCCTTGCATTTTAGATAGGTTTTGACCAATAATAGGCTATTCAATGGCGATTGCGTCACATCAAAGTGTTCAAGGTCTCAATTTTTTGTGCCAATTTTAAACAGTGAATTTTCAGCTGAAATAATGGAAAATAACTCAAATAAAGGTAAGTACAGGCTTCTAAAAAAATATTTTTCATTTAGATATATACTATGAATATATT
>JABUQX010022030.1:12500-17500 GCA_015478945.1 Trachelipus rathkii
TCTCACTCTTAATTCTACCCACCACTTCCTTCCTTATCACTTTCCTTTCCAACCAAGCCCCATAATTTACATTTTACATCAAGCAACATAATGATGCCGATAACCCATTCTATACCCTCGTCACTGATTAACAATCAACACCATACTTTCACACTCTCACCAAAAATAATCAATATTTTTTCACTTGATACATCCTCTAACAACACTTAGCCCATTTAGTATACTTATGAAAATCTCTTGTTTAAAGAGAGATTACAATACAACTCACCCTCTCTCTTCACAGGAATTCATCAACTCCCTACCATTCTTATTCTCCGCCCACCCAAAGCACTTTCATATCATCCCTCTTCTGCATACACCCTAATCCAACCATTTAGGTCAACCAAACAAAAAATAATCTGAAGTTTCTTACTCACCAATGCCTAAACATCATTTAGAAATATCCAGAAAATCTCACCTCTTTTACATTACGCGATGGCCATATTTCAAGCCAACATACTTGACTTTCAATACTTAAATTTAATCTTAGGATTCTAATACCACACATTACACAAATTTTTACATAGATCTGTACCAAAGTCACTTTTAACCCCCCCGCCTTTTTCAGAATGCTAACTCCCTTCTCTTCACCTCTCATCCTTTCCACACCTGCGCAAACACAGTCAGCAGCCAAACCATAATTTTCACCGTTTCTCTCGTTTTCATTTTGTTTCAGTCACAGTGAGCAAATCAAATTGGCCCTTTCCTAAATACCTCCATCACCTCTCCTTTTCTTCTCAACATTTTCCTCTGACATACATTCCATGTACGCTTACATTAATATAATATTAAATATATATATATATATATATATATATATATTATTATATATATATATATATATATATACTATATATATATAATATAATATTAATTATTAATATATATATATATATATTAATATATAAATATAATATAATAATTATATATATATATATATATATATCATATATATAATATAGTATATTAATATATATAATAATTTATAAATTTATATATATATCATATTATAAATAATAAATATATTAATATATATATAATATATTATATTTATATAATATAAATATAATAATAATATATAGGTATATATTTATAATATATAATATATTATATATCTATATTATAATATATATATAAATATTATATAATTATATTTATAATATATAATATATATATATATATTATATATATAATATAATATAATATATATATATATATATATATATATATATATATATATGACCGCCATTAATTATGATGGAGGCTAAGAAGGCAGTCGATAAATATTACTATGATGTGAAACAGCTAGAGAAGCTTTACAAGGTTCGACTGAAAGTTTCCTCATATGAATAAAAAAATTAAAAAAATTATTTAGAAGGCGAAGACGCCATCACTCTGCATAAACCTACACGTAAAATTTCTTAGCACGAAAAATCATACCACTTCTCTTAGATAATGTTTGTTAATTCGACTTGATCAAAATGGCAAATAAAGAGCATACGATGAAGAGCATCTGTATATTCTTTTCGTGATAGTCGTATATTTACGATACATGATTTAAAGCATTAAAATATAAATTTTCAAAATTGTTTCTGATGACGTAAGGGAAATTACAAATGATAATGACAGATATCCTCAAATGATGTAGACAGAAAAAGTCTCAGAGTTGTTATTTTAAGAGGTTCAAGAAATAGCTACAGAGTATGATATATGGTACTACAACAGGTTTATTGTTAAGAAAGCTACAATAGTGTAAAAAGGATATAAAAAAACCATAGAAAAAAGAAAGGACAGGTAAATCATGAAAATGAAGACTTTGAAATATTGATTACTACAAGACTTGGACTGTTCTTATAATATATCTTGTCATAGAACAGTTAAGAAAACCATTCTAGAGGTGTTGAAGACAACACCTTCTATACCTCTCCGAAAAACATGAAATATAATATACGACCGGTAGATTATGTGAGAGTCTCTAGCTCAGAAAAAAATTCAGAAAAGGGTATGAAGTAGGTTGGTCAAAAGAAGTATTTAAAGTAGAAGCCATCGGAGAATTTTCCAGAGACGGGATAAAATTATACCATCTTGAAGATTTAGATGGTTAAAAAATAAAAGGAGGGTTCTATAAGAAAGAAATGCAAAAAGTTCGATTTGATCTTAAGAGTAATCAATATAAAATATAAAAAATATTAGGATCTGAAGGAAAAGGTAAAAATAAATAGTACCTTAGAAAATGGGTAGGGTAATCTGATATATTTAATTGCTACATAAATGCCTGCGAAATTAAGAAACATTAATCAGTTATTAACATAATCATGGAGAGTGAGGATCATATCTATTTAACGTTGCCGTCATCGGCAAACAAAATATATGACTTTATTCTAAAAGTGTTGAATCCTATATTATTTTGAATGAGAAATGTTTGAAGAATGTTTATGCGAAATAATTTTTAATGCCAACATAGGGAATTTACCAATCAATCGGGCAGCTTTCATGTATGACAGAGGTGTTAATTTTGCTAAAAATACTTTGAAATCACGTACTACGTGCAGTTTGCACATACTCAAACGTAAGGGTCTCAAGCATTATTGTGAAAGGTTTACAATAAAGAGATGATTATACAGGTCTCTCACGGATCAACTTAGATTCTTTAATAACAAATTCGTAACAAGTCGTATATGTCATGGCCTAATATTTCCCACTAATAAACCAAAGAATGAGGTATTGGAGATAATATCTTTAAGATTTTGGTGTTTCATAAATTTGCACAATTTAAATACCTTTTATTTCCAACCGTTTCGATGGTAACGCAAGTTTATTCGCTTTACAGATAACCTCTCAGTAAATGTTGTAGTTCATAAGCAGCATTTCAAATACTTTGTACGCTTTCTATTTCATTATTTACCAACTATTGATGAATATATAGCTTCCTCAAATGTTGCCATCGCTAAATCTTTGCACTTTATATGTATTCCGGCTGAGCTGTTACAGGAACCTGATATGGCATACGTTTATACTGATAGTGTAGAGCACCAGTATGTCGGAAACACTAAAACATCTTTGCTAAGTGTTGTACATCTTCCTGAGGACAACAAAGTTATAACTTTTCCTAATGTGCACTACTACTCTTGGTAAGACAGCTGAATTTGATCCGTATTTATATAAGAGACGTTGAAGATAACCCTTATTCTTTCACTGATGGGACAGGGCCGTGTAAAGTACACAAAAAAAAGAAGCTCCAATAAATAATAATAATAATAATAATAATAATAATAATAATAATAATAATAATAATAATAATAATAATAATAATAATAATAATAATAATAATAATAATAATAATAATAATAATAATAATAATAATAATAATAATAATAATAATAATAATAATAATAATAATAATAATAATAATAATAATAATAATGGAAAGAGAAAAAGTTTTCAGGGGTTCAAGAATGTAGATGATATATGGTTCTATTAATATTTTTTGCCTCATTGTTCCGAAAAGCTATTATACTATAAAGTCAAGCGGAATATATCTTGTTAAAAAGCGTCCAGGATAGAGGTAAAATCAATCCATGATATTGCATGTGGCGTTAACCCCCGTGCTGCAGTAAAACCTCGTATAGCCCACGCTTCATATAAAGTTCTCGAATATTTTAAACAAAAAAAAATCATTGAAAGATGTAAAGAGGAGGTAGAAAGGTGAAAAGAGTAAAATGAATGTATAAATCGTACAAATGGTAGAAAAAGAAATTGTACAAAGGATATGCTTCACACAACTGGGGTGCTTTATCTTACCCAGCTCTCCTTGAAAAGGTGAAGTCCAGAGACTTCAAACTTGGCAACGCTCTTGCTCTACTAAGCCTCCCAATTTCCTTCTAACCATCGAACTGTTTCAACACACTACTTATAATATCACTAACACAATGGACAATGTTCTTCTGAATTTTCCATTCGAATTCCTGCTACTTTGAGGAGAGCTTGTGCTACTCGTCTTTATAAACAGTCTTGTTCTTTCTCTCTCCAACTCCCTGACCCCAAATTTGACAGCTATGTTCAATATTACATTTACTACAATGGTAAAATCTATAACACATCCTTTATCTATTATCCAACCTGCCTCTGACTTGCATGCTTTCAAATCAAGCACTAATGAAAATCTTTCACTACTAAGCGGTCCCAAACGAAATTAAAGTGAATTACTTCGCCTAGCTTTATAAAATCAGCCTTCAAACTAAATTTCAGAATCAACAAATTTTCGCTTATGATCATTAGGCATTATGAGTAGTATCATGCTTCCCAATACCTATAAAGGTTTTATAGAAAATGTGGTATCCGACATATATATATATATATATATATATATATATATAATATATATATATATAATCATATATATATATATATATATATATATATATATATATATATATATATATATATATATATATATATAGTATATATATATATATATATATATATATATATATATATATATATATATGACGTAATATTCATCACTGATATGCGTATCACATTACAAGTGAGACGCCTGACACTACAACTTAAAGACCGTAAGAATTCCTAGTAAATAAAAATCAAATAAAAATTTTCAGTGCAGGCTCATGAATGCAAATATTTCGATGGAGACTTACCCCATATCTGAATCCAAAAGTTCTTTAACACTTTCCATTCTACGAGGATATTTTGGTAGCGTTAAATGTGAAACCAAATTTGTACAATACAGATTGGTCATCAAAAACGAGAAAAGCATCCACGTTATCAACCAGATTTTAACCCAGGATTCTTTAGAAATAAATTCCAAGTCTTGTCGAAAGAGAATTTTGAGTAACTGCAAAACAAATATTTTTTAATTTTTAGAAAAAGTATTTGATACACAGAAAAAAAATTACATCAAAAATCAAAATTCTATCAATCAATGACCCAATGACGAATTG
>JABUQX010022030.1:22500-25000 GCA_015478945.1 Trachelipus rathkii
CGACTCACGATGGGCCGAAACATGAAGATATACAATTCAAAATTATATTTAGCATGATAACAGTCAAACTACACCTGTAGTATACTCCCGGTCATACAACTACAACTAATTATATTCGTATAAAGTATGTTCATACCTGCTAGGATGAGAGACGTTTAGTTCAAATACAGTTACAGGCAAACACAATTCACACCGTGATTTCAATACGTATGCTTGCTTTAGGTATATCTTGATCATGTAAGATGCACCGAACACCGTAAACACTTTCTGTCTGTGACGATTGCCATTACGTGTCGGTACAGCGACATCTATCATTTATACATTGCTAAATTCGGGGTCACGTGATAGGCATAACCATTTGTGACGCGTTTTCTTTTATAATGCAAAGTTTAATACAGTTTTGGAGTTTTTTAATTAATTACTAAATTAATTATTATTTGTATTATTATTAATTATTATTATTATTATTATTATTATTATTATTATTATTATTATTATTATTATTATTATTATTATTATTATTATT
The DNA here is from genome assembly GCA_015478945.1 of Trachelipus rathkii. Taxonomy (NCBI): domain Eukaryota; kingdom Metazoa; phylum Arthropoda; class Malacostraca; order Isopoda; family Trachelipodidae; genus Trachelipus; species Trachelipus rathkii. Next base: position 23,027 of record JABUQX010022030.1, read on the forward strand.
ATTATTATTATTATTTTTATTATTATTATTATTATTATTATTAATTTTAATTATTATTATTATTATTATTATTATTATTATTTTATTATTTATTATTAATTATTTTATTATTATTATTATTTTATTATTATTATTCATTATTTTATTATTATTTATTATTATTATTATAATTCTTATTATACTTCTTTTGTCTTGTTATACTGTAACTATCGTATTATTAATTTATCATCAGTAATATTACTTATCAGTAATTATTGTTGTTAAAGCATTATATTGTTATTATTAATATTAGGAGTATTATTATGATTCGCATTATTATTTGTATTATTATTGATATTGCTTGTATCTGTTTCCCAAGTAAATACTTCTCGAATGTTATCAACAATATTCCTAGTATTATTCATCCTATCTCTAAAATAAGGTGGTGCCAAGGTGGTGCCAAGGTGGTATCAAGCAACCTATAGCAGTGTCCAATACTAGAGACAGAAATTCTTTGTTCTATAGGTTACTACTTTACGTTGCAGAGTTTCCGTAGCCAACCACATCTACGGAACATAAACACAATAGTCATATCCATACACTTGCACTTTTCTAACTCATTTACCTACTAAAAGAGGAATTTTACAGGTATTTTATTAAGACAAACGCTTGGACATGGTAACAAAGAATATATCCTACAAATTTGTGCCCTATTACGTAAACCACCTAAGCTATATAACGGAACGAGAAATTAGGTAACTTTTCTTGTCCGTTATTTTATTAATGCGTTATTCTGATTACTTATCATGTAAAAAAGTAACTGCTTCTGGAGAAAACGTTGAGGTTTTAATATAAATGGATAGTGCATGGCAAAGTAGTCAATAAAATTTTAGCTGGAATATTTTTTTTCATTACTAAGGGTGCGGCTTGCTTATCGAGGAACGAACCCGGAGATTTCTAGACCATTCCTAGTGTTTGGTCAGTGGAAATATTATAAGATTTTAAATATAGGAAGAGTTGAGTCATAAAATGCAAAAATAGATTTATGATACAAGGTAGGTGAATCTGAGATCTCTGACTGACGGAGGTTCAGAAAGTAAAGAGGGAAAGTGCCTATAAGGAACATTGGCTAAGTATGGGCAGTACAGGGAATGATTATGTACTTAATGGAGGTAATGAAGCGAGAACACTGGCAAGTATGGAGAACCCCTGAACATTGAGTGGCCGTGAAGGATGGGACATGGTATCAGTAGTATGGTATCCATTTTTTCCGCATTTTATATTAGATTTCCAGCCCCCATCTAAAGGGGCTAGAGAGTTGGTATCTCCAGAGATATTTGTTACCCCCAATTTTGATGACGTAACTTGGTCGTATACGAAGTTACGTACCTGTGACTCATCGTTAGGGTGATGCTTCCCAACTAAAGTTTTCCCTAGCAACGGGAATTAAAAAGCTCGTACCTCCTTAAAATTTGGTATTTTATAGGTAATAATGTCACCTCGTCGTAGACGAGGTTACGTGAGGTTTCATCTCCGAAGGCGAATGCAGCCTTCATTAAAGCTTTAGGATCTCCTAAGTTTGTGTCCCCCTATGCACCTGATATTTTTATTGCTGGTGGTGTAACTTCGTCGTAGGCAAGGTTATGAATACCTGGACTCCCGTTAAGAGGTGACACCCCCTTCCAAGTTGTTTTTACTTTTAGCTAGAGCTTTATATAATGCTAAGATTTTAGCAATTTTTTTTTGCACTTTCTCCACAGGGCACGGTTGACCAAGTCATGTCAGCATCTGATTTGGTCAAGGGCCCAGACTCAGGAGTAGCTTGGGATTTTTCCAATAACAACATGGACTTCAATAGCTGTGCCGCCTTCCAGGGCTGAGCTCTGTTCTTAGTTTCGGAGCTCTTAATGGTTGGAAACTCCAAGTTCATGTCGACCATCGACTTGGGATTTTCATTGGGGCATCGTTAGGACTTTGACGTTTGAGATGTCAAAC
>JABUQX010022030.1:32500-45000 GCA_015478945.1 Trachelipus rathkii
AGAGTGATGCAGTATGTTTCACGATACCCGTGTTATCGTTATCCATCAATGATTTTTGAAATTATTTCAGATTCATACGCACTCACGATAAATTCATTTGTCTTTGTGATAAAGATTGAGTCTCTACACTTGGTATTTTAGATAACACTCTTCATTATCCTTCTCCTTTTTCTGCTTCTCTATTTTACGTGTAATTGTTGCGCGCTCAAACTTTTCGAACGCATACCATATAATATCAAACTTTGCTCGAGTACACCTATTTGTTTAAAACAAATAAATAATGTTCTACTTCTGAAAACTTAATTATTTAACTTTTTTAAGTTCTTGAATTAAATCATTCAGAACCGATGCACTTATGTATGTATCAGCCAGAGCACGCAAGGCTGTTCAGGCTAGCAATTAAAAAAAATATATTAGCTCACTGATACGGGCAAAAGATGATCTGAAAGATTAAGCAAACAGGTGGTGAGTTCAGAAATAGTGAAAGGTTCGTGTTCGTTTTCTCGAACCAACCATTTTATTTTTTTATACTACAATATGATTTTCTAAATTTATAATTAAACAAAAATAGCAAAAGGCTTAATATTTACAAACAATAAACAAACATAATGAAATGACAATCAGCATCAATTATTTAAACCAAATGGGATGTGGAATATGAAGCAAGCCGAGTAGCGGTTTCCCTCTCATTTTTATTTATTTTATTCCATTGTTGGACTATCAAATCTTTTTATAATATATATTATATATATATATATATATATATATAATATATATATATATATTATACTATATAAATTAGCTATATATATATATAACAAATACAACATATAAGTTTTTAAAAATATTCCGCCCTAGAGAATTTGCCGCCCTCCAGAATTTGCCGCCCTCTGGGCCAGACCCATGGGCCATGCTTAAATACGCATGTTTAATATAATATATATATATATATATCTATTATATATATATATATATATATATATATATATATATAATATATAATATAATATATATATATATTATATATATATAATATACTAATATATATATTACTATATATATATATATATATAATACAATAGTACATATATATATATATAACTATATAATAAATATTATATTATATATATATATATATATATATATATATATATATATTATATATATATACTATATATTATATATATAATATATATATATACAGATAGTACATATATATATATATATAATATTATATCGCATGTTACTCCAGTGAGAGTCTGGTGGTTTCTGGGTCTTACTGGATAATATAAATATATAATATATATATACTATATCTATATATAATATATATAATATAAATATATATATATATATATATATATTATATATATATATATATATATATATATATATATATATATACATAAATGAAACAAACGCAAGTGTTAAGAATGATAAGGATTAGTAAACTAAAATTAACATTTTAAAAGGTAATAAGTTAACATAGGAAAGCACTTTTTGTATGACAACTCGGGTGGAATCAAATTTTCATATCACTTGGGGTATTTTCGCTTTCGTTCAAGATTGCTTGAACTTTTCTCAAGAGGGAGAGAAAGACTGTTATACTGTGGAGGCAGAATGAAAATTAGATATGATTTTGGTTGGTTGTCTTATGTGTTTTTAGTGAAGTGAAATATTTTGATGATAATATAATAGAATTTTGTAAATGGTCTAAAGTAAATTCGCCTTTTTGCTTATTGAAATTATGGGTATTGTATATGTAAACGGATTCTATGATTTTCCTTTTTTGTGTATTGTTAGCATTTTTAAGTATCGTGATATTTTGGGTGTCTATGCGATGGTTGTGTTGAGATCTATGATTTGTGAGGGCTGAATTAGTGTTATCTTTTAAGAGGTCTTGTTTGTGTTGATAAGTACGTCTATTAAGATTATTTGTTTCACCGATATATATAGAAGGGCAGTCGTGACATGGGATTTTATAGATGCAGCTGGTTTGAGGAATGTTTTAGGGTGAAAGTGTTATTTTGGGTGAAATGTATGGAACTGGGGAAATATTGTTTAATATTTTTGTTTATGGAATAGGGTACAGGAAGAAAGGTTTTGTTGTTGCTCGTGATTGTGGTATTGGGGAGGTGGTAGAATTTATGCTTAACTTTTTGATAGGCTTTCTTTACAAATTGGGGATCATAGTTTAGTTTTGTTAATGCAGAAAACAGGTATTTAGTTTCGGAGTCAAGATGGTGTGGGGAGCATATACGAAGGGTTCTAATGTAAAGGGCTGTCAAAGTGGCTTGTTTTACGGATTTGGGATGAGTTGAGTACCAGTGTATATAGGCTGGTTTGGAGGTTGGTTTGCGGTAAACTGAAAATGTTATGTGGTTTGAGTTGTGCCAGGTTAAACAGAAGGGTGTCTTTATCCAAAATTTCATGGGTGAAACTGATGGAGGGGTGCAAGTGGTTAATAAAATTGAGTAGATTATTGAAATCTATTTGTTTGGGAATGGGTACTAAAACGTCGTCGACGTAGCGTAGCCAAGTGATATGTTGAGGAAGTATGTAAGGTATGATGTGATTAAATTCTAAAAGTTCCATGTATATATTTGCGAGAGTTGGAGAGAGGGGTGAACCCATCGATAGACCCGAGGTTTGTTTGAAGTATAGATCGTTGAAGTTGAAATTATTGAGGTCCAGGGTAAATAAGATGAGTTTTTTGATAAGGGGGAAGGGGTAAGAGAGATTAATGTTGTTGGTGGTTAAGTAATGTTCAAGGAGTTGTAAAGTGTGATCAACAGGGACAGAGGTAAAAAGTGAATTAACGTCGAAACTTAAAAATTGATGGGTGATAGGGTTAAGTTGATGAGTTTTCTGTATGAAATCCGGGGTGTTTTTATATGTGCGGGGGATATGTTACCAATTAGGGGTTTTAATGCATTAGAAATCCATGCTGATAGTTTATTGGTATTGCAGTTTGTGTTGGAGATTATTGGGCGTTGGGGGTTGTTTTGTTTATGGAGTTTGGGAATTCCCTAGGATTTTGATAGGTGTGTCATCTGGGCTTTATTGATTTTATGAATGTCAGGGAAGTCTTTTGTGATCTTCTTTAAATTACTATTGAAGGTGTCGAAAAAGTTTTTTGGGAGATTTTTTGTGAGGGGAGTATAGGTATTGGGTCTTGGAGTAGGGTTTGGCATTTGTTTATACAGTCTTGGGTGTTGAGTTTAACGATGTTGTTTCCTTTATCACTCCTGGTTATTATAATGTTTTGATATTTTTGTAAGGAGCTGAGAGCGGTATAAAATAGAATGGGGAGTTTTTCATTTTTATTATTGGAAATTAAACTATTGAGGAGGAATCCTTTCATGATATCGAAGTTGAGGTCTTTCTATTAATTTCTACTGTTTTTATCCCAGTATTCAAAATTGCTATAGATTTGAAGATAGTCTTCACCCTTTTCTAGGGCAAAAGATAATCAGTAGCCTAGGAGGGTTCGTTCATGAAAGTTCAATGTATAGTTTGACAGGTTATTTATGATTGAGGGGGATGAAGAAGTGCACCAGTAACTATTTTTGAAAATTAGGTGGAATTTATGATTAAGTTGTCTGTTTTTGTATATAAGTATGCTTTTTTTGTACGTGTATGCTGCATCTCGCAAATTGGTGAAGTGTATGTTATTAGTCGGATGAAAATTGTACCACATGGACTGGAATTTTTCGAATAAGTAATTACATTTTCTAAAACATGATGATATTTCTGCTTTTATTTCTTGGATTGTTTCATTTAGGATGGCTTTATATAATTCGGGAAACGGATTGAAACAATTTGTTTTATGGTGGGAAGGTATTAAGGTTTTGGGAATTACTAAATTTTGTTAACTTTTTTTTATAAAGTTCAGTTGTGATTTTTTTTATATTGGCTGAAATCATACGAGTCCTGTATTTATAGTAACAGCCTCTCAACATGGGGTTTAGTCTAACACCGTCGTAACCGGGAATCATACCCAAACAAATAGATTTCAACAACCTACTTAATTTTATAAACCACTTGCACCCCTCCATCAGTTTCACCAATGAACTTTCAGATAAAGACACCCTCCCGTTTCTCGACATTAATAACCTGGCACAACTCAAACCACATAACATTTTCAGTTTACCGCAAACCAACCCCCAAACCAGCCTACATACACTGGTACTCAACTCATCCCAAATCCGTAAAACAAGCCACTTTGACAGCCCTTTACATTAGAGCCCTTCGTATATGCTTCCACAACCATCTTGACTCCGAAACTAAATACCTGTTTTCTGCATTAACAAAACTAAACTATCCTCCCCAATTTATAAACAAAGCCTATCAAAAAGCTAAGCATAAATTCTACCACCCCCCAACATTACAACTACGAACAACAAAACATTCTTCCTGTACCCTATTCCATAAACAAAAATGTTAAACAATATTTCCCCAGTTCCATACATTTCACCCAAAATAGCACTTTCACCATGAAATATTCCTTGAAACCCCAACTTTCAACCACCCTCAAACCAGCTGCATCTATAAAATCCCATGTCACGACTGCCCTTCCATATATATCGGTGAAACAAATCATCTAAATAGACGTACTTATCAACACAAACAAGATCTAATGAAAGATAACACTAATTCAGCCCTCACAAATCATAGATCTCAACACAACCATCGCATAGACACCCAAAATATCACGATACTTAAAAATGCTAACAATACACAAAAAAGGAAAATCATAGAATCCGTTTACATATACAATACCTATAATTTCAATAAGCTAAAAGCCGAATTTACTTTAGACCATTTACAAAATTCTATTATATTATCATCAAAATGTTTCACTTCACTAAAAACACATAAGACAACCAAAGAAAATCATTTCTTATTTTTATTCTGCCTCCACAGTATATCAGTCTCTCTCCCCCTCTTGAAAAAAGTTCAAGCAATCTTGAACGAAAGCTCGAATACCCCCGGTGATATGAAAATTTGATTCCACCCGAGGTGTCATACAAAAAGTGCTTTCCCATGTTAACTGATCACCTTTTAGCATGTTAATTTTAATTTACTAATCTTCATCATTCTTAATACTAGCGTTTGTTTTATTTATGTATATATATATATATATATATATATATATATATATATATATATATATATATTATATATATATATATATATTATTATATATATATACTATAATATAATATATATTATAATATATTATATATATTATATATATTATATATAGTATATATTTAATATATATATTATATATATATATATATATATATATATTAATATATATAGTATATATATATATATATATAATATATATATATATAATATATATATATATATATATATATATATAATATATTATATATAATATATATATATATATATATATATATATATATAATATATATATATATATTATATATACAGCCCGTAGCCAGAATTTTTTTCGGGGGGCGACTTCGCAAGTGGTTACATTTCAAAAGAAAGTTAAAATTATATATATATATATTATATATTAATATTATATATATATATATATATATATATATATATATATTATATATATATATATATTTATATTATATAAATATATATATATATAATCTAAAATAAAAATATATAAATAAAATTATAATATATATATATATATATATAATATATATATATATATATATATATATATATATATATATATATATATATATATATATATAATTTTGAAAAAAATAATATAAAATATATTAATGAATAAATTATAATATATATATTATAATATATAATAATATATATATATATTATATATATATAGTATATATATATATATATATATATATATTATTACAGTTTACCACCACTCACGGACAGGGCCCTTTTCAAGGAGGGTGCAGAAGATAAAACAGGAGAACCTAACCAAGCCCTAGCTTAACGCAAATCTCTCAGGTGAGCGCAGACGTGGGCTTTAAAGAGGGGAAGATTAAATGCAGTAGAAAAACAGAAGAAGCAAGGAATTCCACAGAACAGAAGTAGCTGGAAGGAAAGAGGCACCACAACGATCAAGTCTGGGGTTCTCAATACTCACACAATTTTCGTGCGAGAGCAAGGCACCCCTTGTGACACGAGATCGACGCAAGGGAGATGGAATGCGAGGGGACAACTCCCTCGAGCATTTGCCGCTGTAGTACCTATAGAAAAGAGATAGTGCGCCAACGTCACGTCACAGAGTTAGAGGGTCAAGAGAGTTTGAAAGAAGGGGACAGTTTATTAGTCTCTTAGCTTTAGCTCAACCCTATCATACAGAAAGTGGAGCCGAAGCCCCCCCAGATGTGTGAGAACAGTACTCCAACAAGGCGAAATAATGCCCCTTACATAACTGGAGTAACTGTTCAGAGGAAAAAAATTCGCGCAACCTGAACAGAACTCCCAGCTTTTTTGAGGCCACCTTAGCAACCACTGTAATATGAGGTCTGGAAAACCAGTTTCTTAGTTTTTGAACCTGAACTTGATGAGTTTAATCCCAATAGTTTTTTTTATTTCATTAGTATTGTTAGATGGAAAATAAGCAGTTGACTTGCTTCTGAGTTAGGAAAGGAGCCGGATCCTGGGAGGCTCATGATACGGCTCACTAAGGTGGGGCCGGAAACGGAGTTTAAGCCAAAATAAAGATAGATAAAGTAGTGCGGTGCCTGAATCCAAAGCTTACTTTTGACTTGCATAATGTATGTTACATCAAACACTATATACTGATGGGTGGGGAGATCAAATACACCGGTTTCAGCTCTATAAAGGGTTGCGTGAGGTCAACACGCGCCCGCGTGCATGCCCGCATGCGCGAACCGGTGTGAAAGCGATGCGTGAGCCCGCAGGCTCAATACTAACACGCGATTGCATTAACATACTCGCACTGATTTCTAGCTGTGACGTTATTTTATAGCGTAATGCAATTTATTTCGTATTCTACTCTTCGACCTTTCCAATATAACACTGGTCTACATAAAAGAACATTTTTTTCTGAAATGTACTTTTCTAGCTGTTTTATACTAATTCGAGGGCACCAATTCCAAATATGATCTCCGATTTGCTCTATCACTTTCCATTTCTATACACTCGACAAACCCCATTTTCATGGATTTTACCGGAAATTAGCACTTTGTTACTGATGATTACAAGTTGTTGTGGGTCAGTGACTGCTTTAGTGATAAAAGATGGTGTTGTATTTGGACAAGAGTGTGTTTATTAATATCATTTTTTGTACGTTTCAAATTTTATAACATTGTTACATATTACAATCATTTTATGTCCATATTATAATTTATGTAGTACTTTCATTTGCATGTTGTGATCTAACAATGGCTACAACATCCGAAAAAAGGATATGCCGTATTGACACAGATATCTTCTGCTACATCTGTGGGAGCTTCACTTTGTAGGATCAAAGGCACAACATTAGCACTTTTGTCAAGAGTGTGTATCTTGCCTACGTTAAAGTAGAACTGGGAGACTAAGCCAAATATTGGGCACCTCACAAAGTGTGAAAAACCTGTGTTCATACTTTGCGATCATGGTCTAAAGGAAAAAATGTACAGCTGAGATTTGGTGTGTCAATGGTTTGGAGAGAACCAACAAACCATTTGTATGACTGATATTTCTGTATTGTCAATGTAAAAGGATTCAATAACACATACAAATACCACTTAAAATACCCAAATATCCCATCTGCCAGACGACCAGTTGAACATTGTGTGAAAATATCAGGGCCTCTATTTACCGGAGATTGATTTCGAAAATATCAGCTACCTTTTTCTACAGATGATGAGGATGATGCTCAGACCTAATATACGCCATCTGTTGCAGATCCTGATACAATTGCTATGTTTAGTCAGCCTAAATTGAATGATCAGGCAAGAGATTTGTATTTGCCAAATTAGTCTACTTAATTATTGGATTCCAAACTGAATGAGAAAAGAATACTCAGACCTGGCACTAGTGTCTCCTTTTATTGTAACAGAGAAGCAGCACTGCGAAAGTACTTCCATTCAGTTGGTCAACTTGTTTATTGTAATGATGTTGAAGGGATTCTTCTCAATATGGTACTGCTCGCATGTGATTCAAGTGAATGAAGACTTTTTATTGACCGTAGGAAAAGAAGTTTGAAATGTGTGTTACTGCACACAGATATATATATATATATATATATATATATATTATATATATATATATATATATATATATATATATATATATGACACTCTGTAAGTATATATATATATATATATATAATTATATATATAATATATATTATGTTCTTAACGTATATTGACCCAGTTTTTAAATAAAAGAAGAGTATGCCAACAACAAGAAAATTCTGGATAGATACTGCAATACCATCTTCATGGATGGTTAATTTAATGGATTTGAAAAAGGATTTAATCTTAGATGGGCAGGGGAAAAGGAGGTTATACCAAATACCCTTGTTTCTTGTGTTACTGGGACAGGAGGGCTGCATTATAAAAATGGGTGCCAAAGACCTGGCAACCAAGAATCAGTATGACGCCTGGTGACAAGAACATCATGAATGAGCCGCTGGTTGATAAGAATAAAACTGTATTTCCCCCACTGCACATAAAGCTGGGTCAATGAAATAATTCATTAAAGCTCACGATCACACTGGAGACTGTTTCAGCTATATTTTTTCAATATTTCCAAGTCTCAGTGCCGAGAAGAAAATGCAGTAATATTTGATGACCTCAAAACAAAAACCTCAGTCAGAGATCACACTTTGTTTGCAACAATGACTTCGCAGAACTAGAGCTTGGAATGCATTCTCTTATGAGATACGGAATTACCTTGGGAACAGGAAAGTAGGCAACTGCCGAGAGATTGTGGAGGAGCAGCTCTTGAGTTTCCAACACTTGTATGTAGAATGAGCATCAAAGTTCAGTACTTACATAGTCACTTGGACGATTTTTCAGAGAACTTAGGTCACGTGAACTAAGAGTAAGGTGAACGCTTTCATCAAGACATTAAAGTTATGGAAAAGCGCTAGCAAAGGCCGATGGGACACCAGCATGATTACAGATCATTGCTGGTCTTTGATGAGAGACATTCCAAAAGCAAATGTAACATCATTTTATCCAATTTACATTTTTGTACATATTTTCTTTAATTTCACATGTCAATTCTAATATGGTAATAAGCATTCACTCACATTTATATAAATTCACTATCACAACTTTATGCAATGGATCATTAAATGTATTTCTCATTATTAATGTATAATGTATCTTACCTTATTCTTGCTTGTCTGTTCAGCTCTTTAAAAACTAATAATAAATTTTCTGTTTAGTTAAAATTGTAATATGTGATGTCTCAAAAAACCTGATGTGATAGACAAAAACCGATGACAGATTTGAAATCAGCACCTCAAACTAACTTTAAAACTGCTGGAAAACATTATGACAGGAAAATGTTTTTGACCAGTGTAATAAATAAGTATATTTTCATTAAAACTGTGACTTGAATAATTTGTATATTCCATTTTCTTTTCAAATATAAACATTTATATTTTATTCATTTTTCAAACAACCTGTTTTCTAAACTTTGTTCATTAACTATAAAGTTTTGAGCAAATCATTTTCTTTTAACATGCGACAATGTCCTAACTCAATATCTATTTTCTAGTTTCACTTCGAGCACTTCTTTATTCCCCAATATTCATATTTATACTGAACAACCTATTTAATAATTACCCTTTACTTACAACAAACTAATTAATAACTTTATATTCGCCTCTTTCCTTTCACAGTAACCACAATCTGTTACCACACCTCTTAAAATAGCTCACCGTATTATACCTAAAAGTAACTGTTAATGCTTCCACCATCTATGTCGAATATTATTTGGCACACGATACATTACTAACAACCCTGCCTTATATTTAAACGTTAGTTACATCACAGTCATTCTTAAACACACAAATCAGTAGATTTTCTCACAAACTTTTGCACACTCGTCGATATAAAGTCAGATAAAGAGAATTACACCATTGTTAGTTAGTGAATCATCTTAAGATTATGATTAGCTTTTTCTAAATATATATTCTATACATATTGTTTTCTAACTACTCATCTACCTCCTTTACTATCCAATAGACCACTAATTTTTCCAATATAGCCTATTCTGCATTAATATGCCCTACGCTATCTTTATATAACACACACATCACTACAACATTACTAACATACTAATCGCTATTTATTCGCTCACATATTGTTCTATGCGAGAATTACAATAGTTATGATCCCCCTTATCACATAACATTTCAATACCAATTCTTCTAATTCACCAGAAGATCTCAACACCAATCATTTAATTATTCTATTATATCAGGATGTACTCAATCTCTTAAAATCTGATCTCTTAATCTCTATCTTGCACTTCCTCCAGTGATATTTTGTCACGCCTACTTCTGAAGAATCCACATTATCATACCTATAGTGTTTCTCACTTGACTATAATATGACCTTATTTTTCAAACCAAGCAGTGATAAATGTAATGGAGCAATCTACTTAATAGTTTTATTATTTAGGCTCTTATCAAATACATATTAACGAATTTATTATATTACATAGAAGAATCATTCTAATATTCTTTGTAATGTGTTATCCTAAGATTGGATCTATTGACCACATAATATCTAACACGTTTCCTTTTTTATATTTTGGAAACACGCTTTTTTCAATATCAAACAAAACTCATTCTTAAACCTATTTGCCTTAAAAATCAAGTTCTTGTATTCCACTTTAGCATTTCCATCTAAATTCGATTGTTCACACTCTCACATAAGATTCTTGAAGCAGAAACGCTCCCTACATATGCTATCATCTAGTTGCCTTCAATAATTTTATTCTTTGTATAACATTTCATATATTTTTACTGTATACTGCCTCAAATCGTTTATTAACAACTATCCGGTTATATTATTCGTATGCATTTGAAAAATTACACTATTATATTTGCTCATTCGCGTAATTAACGAACTCTCTCAACAAAGCAGCGAAAAAATATGTTAGAATTTATTATAGTTTTTAGGTGTCTAATATGAGACCGCATTTATTTTTAATGAATATATTTTATAATATATTTGTTATTTTTTATATTATATTACTATCAGAATTTTATTCATGTAGATTGTGAAAACCTGATTCTAATAATAATAATTTATTATTATATTCTAAAAATTAACTGCTTTTTCTAATATTTTTTCAACTAATTAACTAAAATTTAGAACTCTTAATAGTACGATTTTTTTTTAATTATAAATAGTATTATTTCTAAACTATTTAAAAGACTCAGGATTAATTCTCGTATAAAATTAGAAGTTAATATTTATACAACCTATAGATTTCATGTATTAGAACAAGAGAGAATAATGAATCTTTTCCATTGATGAATAATGCCAATTATTCAAATGATATATTGCACAGTAATAAGACGTAAAGATATATCATATGAACATCTATTTTAATTTGCGTCAATAGAAATTATGGAAAACTTTTTAAAGTAGTTTAAGTTCATAGAAAGAAATATTATTTACAAATAGTTTATTACTTATTTTCAATTAGAGCTCCATCGTCGATAAGATCCCTGTACTCTACTATCATCATACTTTCTTACCTCTTATACATCGTCTCTATCATGCCGTCTTATTCTGTCTTACATTTATCCCCATCACTCAATACGTCATCTTCTAAAGAGAAACTCATAATTAAACAGAAGTTCCCAATATCTATCTATATAATTTTAACATTATATTATAAAATATATATTTAGTGTAAATATCTCTAAAAATTGAGTTATTTATTAACGGTTATAATTATTTCAGACTAATTTAGGAAAATATATATAATATGTGTTATATTTCATGAAAAATGCATTAATTACTTCAAAAGATGTTACCATTGAAGTATTTAAATTTATTAATTGTTTTAGGTGTCTCAAATTGACGCTTTTTTAATGAAATTATTCATATATTTGTTTATTAATATTAATATACCAAAATATATATCATTAATTATTGTCATATAATACCATTTTTATATAAAAAATTTTATAACTATTCTTCTACAATTACGCTTTTCTTAAATTTCAATCATCACTAACAAACGTTTAGAAACTATTAAGAAACAGTATTAACAATTATCACAACATATAAATTCACATTGTGAAATAACGCAATATGAATTTTACTGTGTCTAGTAAATATTCTATATTAAAAATGTCAGATATTAAATTGCAATTACTAACATATATATACTTTCAAGCAATATATATTATATAGAGCACTAAATATGTCGCTAGCATTTAAATGCACGGTAATTCTAAAAAGCAATAAAATATTGAGATTTTTCACTCAAAAAATTACACAGCATTGACTCAAAGCCAATATGCACTGACTGTAATT
>JABUQX010022031.1:0-7500 GCA_015478945.1 Trachelipus rathkii
TGGAGAGATAACGTAACTGGAAGTAAGGCTGTAAGGATGGAATGAGATCAAACAAGATCAGACTATTATTTTCCAGAATGTGTTAATGTTAAGATGTATGCATCGTAGTGTGAGCAGATTTTGGATAATATGGGTGTTGGCCAAAGATGAAGACTGATTCAGTCCCTCAGGCACGGTTTGAGCTTCAGATAAATTTACGTGTTAAAGAAGATCAATGAGAAAAACACCTTATATCATAAAGTACTTTGGATTAGAAGCTGTAATTAATGTATTTCGTATATTTATTTAGTTTGTAATGGCTTGTATATAAATAGATTTATTTTTGACCTTTTTCTTATATTTTTTATACTTTATATATATTAATATTATAATATTAATATATATATTATTTTATATATATATATATTTATAATATAATAATTATATATAATATATCTATATATATATATATTATATATATATTATATATAGCGGTTGTAATGGGGTCAGTAGCAAGCATGGAGGAAAGGACGTAGTTGATAGTATGTACTTCAATTGAGGGAACAATAGTTTGGCGGTTTCACTAGGTTGCTTTAAGGTAATTCTGATTAATTGTAAGAAATGTAAGTTAAAAGCATTTTAGATAGGTAGAAGAGGCATTATTACTAGCATAAGTCTGTAGAAAAATTCCTACGCGGAAATACCATATTCGCAGTTCGGATAAGTGTTTGGCAATTAGATGTTAACTGAAATGATTAAATATTTTTATAATTGGAAGGATTTCAATACATACTTTTTACTATTGACGTATATTCTAATATTTGTAGGTTTGAACTTAAAAGTAGATAGTTAGCTACAGTTCAGTCTTGCAGTATTTGAAAAATTATAGAGGATGACGGTAGAACCCTAATCATTTTGACAGAGTTCAGGAATGGAATTCCAGAGGTGTCGAGAAGTTTAAGAGTTGCTCTGGGAAGTATGGTATATATGCTATCAATACTTTTCGTAACAAAGCTTGCTATATGTGAAATGAGTTCAGCGTACTATAAAGAACAATGCATAGGTATTTTATCTAAAATGAATATTTTAAATATATTGATATACTGGACGATCTAGCTTTTATTCTTGATAGACAGGTTTACATATGAATGAAAAGACAAGCCTTTAGAAATTCAAACTAGAGGGGAGACACAAGTTGTATGAAAAAGAAAACAAAATAAAAGATAAAGTCAGGGAATAAAGGGTAAACGATTATGTAAGAGTATCTCGAGCAGACGAAGATTATTAGAAAGGATAACGAATTCCGATGACTAGGAAGTTTTTAAGTCACAATATCGTCGATTCAGTAGTGTAGTTTAAAATTATTATTCGTGGAGGATTGTAAATGTGAAAAATAAAAGGGGGATTTTATAAAGCTAAGAAATACAAAGAGTAAGTTCGCAACCTGTAACTAGAATATAAAGATTTGAAAAAATATAGGTTAAAGGTCGAGGCCGTAGTAAACAGTATTTGGTGTAATATGGTAGGGAACCCTGTAAGTTAATTACATTATATGAAAAGCAAGTGAAATAAGAATAATTAATACAGTTGCCAATTATTTATACTATACATGATAGTGTAAGATCACTTTTTATAAACTTCTGTCATTGAGCCTTTTGGATTTACTCTCCTGTAATATAATCTCGATTTAAACTGTGGTAATGGAACCTAATACAACTTGTAGAAGAGAGGTATAACGAGTAGGATGATGTGTAAATGATATTATAATCAGACATAGAAAAATTTACCTCCAATTATTCTGGATGCTGAAGTGTACGCGTGTAAGAATGTGTTGAAATATATAAGTGAAATGATAATTCGTGATCTGAAAAGGAACTACAATTGGTAAAAAGCTGAATACGGATACATTTGGTAAAAAGAATACTACTTGAAAAATTTACTTTGAGAAAGGTATATTTTAAATTCAGGTACCTGCTATTTTTTTAGTCATTTAAGCTACGATCTCTTGATATGAGGTATTAATGTGTATAGGATTTGGTTTACATAAACTGATTATGCGTACTATGATAGAATAAAGTAATATATCTTAGATCAAAAGCAAGTGGTAACCTGCGGTAGACCGTGACATGTTTTTTTTTAGCCGATCACCATGCAAGGTAGACATTATCCGTAGACGTGATGTGAGTTGGATATACCTATGATATCCATACTATGTTGAATGAGGTTAATTACTATCTGTGGAGGGAGATAACACTTGACTTGGCAATGAAAAAAGAAGAACGTCAGACCGGAGTCTGCATTATAGCATGTACCACACGACCGAGATGCTCAACCACCTCCAGTTATGGCTTATGTTATATCACTAATTGATCATCATATAGGTAATATAAGGCTCTTTATTAAGAGTAGTATGTTTTCCCAAAGAGAGTAAAGTTATAACTTTCCTAATGTTCATTATCTTCCTCTGAATAGATCAATTTTGACTCTGTATCGCATTGCTATAATAAGATTGTAGAGGAAATCCTTTCCCCTTTACATACGGCGCTTTGTTATGCAAAGTTCATATTAGAGAGAAACAGATGGAGTAATTACAGCATAATGGAATTATATATAAGAGGTGTGGAGATTATATTTTTTCATTCATTTAACTAATCTCTCAAGTGTAAAAGATATGTATAGAAAGGACATCCTGTATAATGGACGAAAAAGGGTTATTCAGAGGATAAAAATGCAGAGGGGTATGGCCTTGGTGGATTTTTTTGCCAAGCTATGGAGAAGTGCAAGGTCTCTACTCAGTGAGAGGTTGGGGAATTATATAGTAAAGCTATAAGAACAGGATGCATACTATTCAAGTTGATATTGCCTGCAGGAATATATCTCGTGCTAGCAATAAAATATCGTATTGCAGATGTTTCAGAGTGAGAGTGTGTGGTGATGTTAAGCGTTAATAAGAGTAAAATGTCAGGTCAAGGTCGGGGGAGAGATTGTCATAAAGAAAAAGATTTAAGCGGAGGAAAACTCTAAAGTAAAATGTATTGATGATTTCTGCCTAATTTAATTTACTTATCTGATAACTTTTATATCAGTGTGATATTGACTGTATATAAGTATGTTCTTCATGAACTGTTCATATACTACCAAGATCGCAAATACAAATTGCTTTCCTTGATTCTTTCTGTCCTGATGTTGTAGAGTGAATTGGATCTTTCTCCATAATCTATCACTCAGATTAACTGTAAAGCAAGCTAACTTTTATCAGTATTTAATCTATTTGCATTCAATTGACCAATACAGATTTTCTAGAGTTCAGATATTCCAGCTACCTTCTGATCAATAATGATACTTAATGTGTTTTTGTTATATGGTCAAAGAAATTGACAAAACCTGGATGGTACAAGATCTTCCTTCGTGGTGATGACAATATATACTATCAGATCAATTTCTGTATACTGTTCACAGGTTGATGTCTATTTAACGGAATTTCAACTAGGTCGTTCGCAGCTAATTATACTTATAGAAGCTATATAGAAATTTGTTAAATTATATTCAGGACGACGCTAAAACAGTGCTCTATCTCCAATCATGTGGATTTCTATTCAAAATGAAGCTTTGACAATATTAGATGAGCACTAAAGGTCATAAATATTACTATGAATTTCCAAGGGGTAAATGTAAGATGGCGATATCTTATCTCAAGAAAGACTCATCTATCCATATGTAGATACTAGAATGCAATTTTATCACGGTCAATTATCTAAATTTGCCTTTAATAAAAAGTAATCTACTGCTACAGCTGTATTCGAACCTGTTTTTCAAGCTGTTGGGGCTTAAATCTCTATGTTAGATAAAAAGTGAAATTATCCACAGGCGAAATTATGGAAATTGAAAATTCGCTTTGAATACTATAGCAAAGTACCCTATTAAGAGAGTTGAAAACAGATATTATATTTCACTCAGGATTAATGAGTATTCAATATCGCTAACAAATTGTGAACTGGTTAATTTACGCAGAAAGTAATAATAGTGTTGAACATGAGCCTAACTGTCATGGAATTATAAAAATCTACTGCTATAAATTTCACACCTTTCGGACGTAGTGGTAATCATTTACATTGGAAATGGCCTGCTTCCGGACGTGATTCATGAAATGTTATAGCAACGGAGACCTATCTCTCTGTATTCGGCGGCCTTTTTACGACTTAATAGCCTATACTGTATCATGTATGATAGTGGGACAGGATTAAATCTTGAAGAATACGCAAGGAATAGTAATTTATATGCCTATGATTTCACACTCTGACCTTTGAAGCTTGTAAGCTAT
The DNA here is from genome assembly GCA_015478945.1 of Trachelipus rathkii. Lineage (NCBI taxonomy): Eukaryota > Metazoa > Arthropoda > Malacostraca > Isopoda > Trachelipodidae > Trachelipus > Trachelipus rathkii. The sequence continues at coordinate 4,301 of JABUQX010022031.1, forward strand.
CATTTTAAACATTTTGAAAAAGGGTACCTTAGGACTAAGTCTCTTTTGAGTAAGTAATCATCCATCATGGTAGTGGTTAATCTTGAGCTCTCAACTATTGAAATGACATAGTAGAACGTACTTTTGATATTTGATTAAAGATGAATGAATGAGGGAAATAAAATGCGGTGTTTTAAAAATGAACGTCGATGCTTTTTTTAGGCGGTTTTCGCTATTAACGATTAATAACTCTGTAAAGTTGGAGAAGGAGACCTGCTTCATATTCAATACATTGCCTCGTTACATCACCGATCAACAGGACAACTGGATTTCTTTATATGAGCAAAAACGATGCTGTTCACATAATTGATTCTTTGAACTTAAAATTTATATTGAATAATCTTAATATATTATATTTTTTAACAATATAAAAACTGTAAGTTGTGTAAAAACTATGTCTTACCTGTCAAACCCTTATTCATTATGTGGCGTCTATTGGTATTTATTTTGTATTGGCTTTGTTATATGAAGCTTAAACTTTGTAAATATATTTGATGCTAAAAGTTTGGTATAGTCAATGATTTATGAGTTTAATTAATGTATTAAGAATTGCTTTAAAATGAAATGCGGTTTTACTATTCTAAAACTAGTATTATAAAAAGGTTTTTTAATAAAATTTTCGTACAATTTTATTAAAATTAAAATAATTTATTATCAGAACTGCGTGTGTTTTTTTACATTAATAAATTTTTAATAATAATAAATAATAAGTAAAGATAATAATAATAATGAATAAATATATATAACTAAAAGTATCAAACAAAATAAAATTAAAAGAAAACATAATGTTATAAATTTGAGTTAAAGAAGTTAAGGCATTGAGATTATAATACAGTAAGCAGTAAAACATAATGGTTAATATCTTGAGTAATAAATAGTGAGTTAACGCAGTAAAGCAGTAAACAAGCATACTTAAATCTGTTGGTGGCTAGGTAATAACCTCTATTGATTTACTGATTACTGCTTTAAGGTATGTAATTGTTAATATATCAATGATAAAGCAGTAAAAATTATGAGTTAAAGCAGTAAAATATGAGAATTGAAAGCAGTAAAGCAGTAACAACAAAAGCAATAGACTAATACCTTGTGCTGGTAACACTCTTTGAAATTTCTGATTACTGCTGTTAAGGTATGTAAAGTATATGTTCTTAATAAAATTTGTACAATTGTGTAAATAAATGAATGATCATTGAGTATATTTGAAAAGTAAATTCTTTGATATATATATTTTTCGTTCGCGTGTAATATTGCGCCTGCGGAGGACGCGGGGGGTTACGCGAAATACTGGCCCTGCGGGCGCACGCGGGGCGGTTACGCGGCGGGCTCCCCTGCGGAGCGGACGTCGGAAGTTTTTGCAGTTCATGTCTCAATATGTATAAGCTCTTGTAGTATATATTTCTTTTGTGCTATAAGTGTTAGATAAAAATACTAACTCATTAGTAGGAGCCCTATCAAGTTGTAATATATCACAATGACAATCCTCATACTTTATAACCTAAGGGGTAGGCACCGCATATTAGGGCTATTCTATTGGCTTAGGGGGAGGCTAGAAAGGCTTGAAAAAAGTGGCACTTCAGTTGTCACTATGTGGCCTTCCAGTTGGACTATGTGGCACTCATTGGCACTCATTGGCACTCTTGGTACTCTTGGCACTTATGGCACTCACTTGGCATACCTGGCACTGCACCTGGCACTCACCTAATACTCATAGAACTAATAGAACATCATAGAAATACTCCCTACGGTGATTGGGAACCATCAAAGTTGAGACCATCATGAAATTGAGCATCAATCTGAATACATAATTGGACCATCAAGTTGAACTGACAAAGATGAGCCATTAAGTTGAATGTCATCTAATAATGCTTGAGTCATAAAAAGTTGAGCATCAAAAAGCTACAAGGTCAAAAAAGCTACATGGCCAAAATTGGCTACAAGGCCAAAATTGTCCTCTGGAATACAAAAGGGTTGAGGGTTCTCTAAAAATTTGGGGTTCTCAAAATTGCCCCCTGGAAGACAAAGGGTGGCCGAAAAAAGTAGGGCTGCCGAAAATAATTAGGGATTGGCCAAAAAATTAGGGTGGCCAAAATTGACCATGGGACCAAAGGGTTTGGTAGTGTGTTGATACGTGTAAAATGCAAGTGTAGGTAATTATGGGTGTGTAAGTTTCATAGTTGAAGTGTTTTATTAAGTGTCAGTGGTGTGGTGTGTGTGTGTGTTTTTGTGTGTGTGGTGTGTGTGTGTGTGTTGTGTGTGTGTGTGTGTGTGTGTGTGTGTGTGACCGCGGGATGGAAATAAGTTTGGATAGATCATACGAGGTCGATACTACATGACCTCATGTTAGCTCAGTTACCTACCAAAGGTAAGGTGGGAGGTACTGGATTGAGCCTCAGATAATCCCTACTAATCTTCACTCCCTTTAAGAAATGGGCAAGTTTCAGTCAAACAAGTCAAGAGATCAAAAGGGCTTAAGTCCCTAAGGTACAAGGCTAAAATTACAAGGCGCAAAAATTAGGGTTGCAATAAAGGGCTATGGGGTAAAAAGGTCAAGGTGCAGTCAAGGTCAAGGTCGGTAAAGGTAGAGGTCAAAAAAGGTCAAGGTCGGTCAAGGTTCGAGGTAAAAAAAGGTCAAGGTCAGTCAAGGTTATAGGTCTAGTAATGTCCAATCAAGGTCTAAGTCAGGTCAAGGCCAAATAAAGGTTAATAACGTAGACGTGGAATGCTCCGCATCGTGCTGGCTAGCCATTCCTTCGAGTAGGGGCATCAAAAAGGTCAAGGCAAAAAGGCAAGGCCAAAAAGTGTCATAGTCATAAAAAAGGTCAAGCCAAAAAGGTCAAGGCCAGGTAAAAATTGGGCTCAGAATACGGTTTGCCAAAATTTTTAGGGTGGGGTAAAAGAGGCCTAGGGGTATCAAGGTCAGGTGGGGTAAAAGAGGTTTAGTCCAATATAGCCTCCCTACAACTAATAATAATAAATAATAATAAAATAATAATAATATATAATAATATAAATAATAAATAAATTAAATAATAAATATAAAAAAAATAATAAATAATAAAATAAATATAATAATAATAATAATAATAATAATAATAATAATAATAATAATAATAATAATAATAATAATAATAATAATAATAAAATATATATAATAATAATGT
>JABUQX010022031.1:22500-33228 GCA_015478945.1 Trachelipus rathkii
TATATTTATATAATATTATAATTATACTATTATAAAATATATCTAATATATATATAATATATTATATGTTGGAATAGTATATAGCTGGTGTGATTTGACTATCATACATATATAATATATTAATACTATAAATTATAGTTATATATAAGACTATATAAATAATATATATATAGATATATTTCATACTACTAGTATAATATTATATATATATATAATATATACTAACTAATCTATTAACTATATATATTAAGATATATAGACTATGTATATATACTAGCTTGTGCCTGGTGAAGTTTATTTCGATAAAACTGACTATTTAAAAAGTTATCTCACATTTTAAACTGGAAATGATATTTTACACTATGGAAAAACTCAAAAAATGATTGCACAAAAAGCAAATTCAAGTAATGTAAGTTCCATAGTTATAAGTTAATAATTCATTTATTATCAAGATACTAAACTGCGGTCGTCTTTACTGATCTTGCCTATTATACTTCATAGGAAAATAGGCTCTTGGGTAAAATCTACAGATAATTAATCGATATGTAGTTAAATTATCATTCACCTAAAATATTCAGATTAAAATATTTAATGGGACGTAAAAAGACGTTTGGGAGAGGGAAAGAAGGAAATATCTTGTATAGACCTTTACATAAAAATTAGAAAGTTCTTCCTCTCGAGGGAATCTTTAATATGTTCAAAATTATTGTAATATATTCCAGGACGCGTTTTGAACTTAAACCTGCTTATACAGTCTATACTAGAACAAACGCAACCTCGGCCAGGATAAGAGTGGGCCTGTAATTTACCGAAATTCGAAAATATAAAACGCAACCTACACTTGTATCGTGTCAGCTGGTAAAATTGAACATAAAGGTTTTAAATATATCTAAATAGTTGAATAACATCTTTACTCTCATACTTCAACCTAGGTTAAAAATTTTGGCATACTACTGAAGTTATTAAGAATAGTTTTTTAATAATTTATAAAGACGTAATGTCAATTATAGTTTTTGGTAAGACCAGTCGGCCTTTTGTTTAGTTTCAAGAAATAAATAATCAGTGGTTTACCTGATGAAATAATGGAAATCTGCCGTGTGGTTTTAATAAGCAACACTATTATTTTTTTGTGATGATTTTTCCTACATTCGGAAACAACCGGTCTATATTAAGTTTAAATAAAACTACACCTCTGCAAAGAGTAGAGTGACATTCCATAAGCTCTTCCCCAGAATCATATTGAAGACAGAAAACACTCAGTGCAGGAGTATTACTCCTTTTGAAGTATGTATATTTGGATAAATGGATGCCAAGATGGAATTTCTGTTTCAAAAACGGATGAACCATTAGAAAGGATTCAGTCTTGGGCTTCTCTACCTCCACATGGCTTAAAAAATAGCCTCTTAATACGACCAAACGTTTGTATGAGGATGGTGAGCTTAGGTATATTATATATATTATATATAATTTTATAATATATATAATATATAATAATATTATATATATATAATATATATATAATATAATATATATATAATATATATTATAGAATATATATGAGCGGCCGGTGGTACTTAACGGTAGAGCACTCAGACAAAACGGGTTACAGGTTTCAATCTGTCGGGTAAGGAGAAATGTACTATTCTCTCCTTGGGCTTGGCTTCGTCTTGCTCAGACGTAATTGAGCACATCCCCATCCTTTTTTAGGGCTCTGCCGTAGCGATGGTGTTTATTCTCTGTAAAATAAAAAAAACGAATAAATAGAAATGCAAATTACATTTTCACATAAAGAGAAAGCAGGACGTTACTTCAGCAGAAATGAGCCGCTGAGAACACACTGCTATCACCGAGCCGAACATCGTTAGGGGGAAGTTTTCAATGTTATTTACTTCAAAAGTGAAATTTTTAAGAAGGAACTTTTTTCGTGCCCTATAGAGACATTGATTTCTTAAATTATACGGTATTGAGAAGGAACGCCAATATTCATAACTATTGCTGAGTGCTGAATTTTTATGGAGGGAAATGTAATAACAAGCCTATCGTAAGATACCTCGGATAATGCGGTGAACTCTTCGCCTACCTATATGACTAGAGTAACGACACTACCAGATGAGGAATTTCAATCAGAGGTTTGTCCTGTCATACTTAAATTAAATTTGCAATGTAGCTTCGAAATGGATCACTTACATCCATTTGCTCGAATGAAGATACAAAATGACTCGTAAAATCATAATAGGCTTGGACAAAAGGCCGTCTCCCGCGCCGTCTTCACTCACACTTTAAGAGAAATGAGCGCTGTGTGTTCCATTTTATATTTCGTGAAAAATGCAAACCGTTGTAAGGTGGCAGCTGTTTACATGGCATATTTCTGGCTGAAGCACACCAAACCTCAGGGACCATCTTCTGTCTCAGGGAAACCAAATATGGGACGTAAAAACGCAAAATATTGCGAGGCTGTTTGAAAATGTAGATTTTACAATGGTGCAGGCGTTCCAAAAATTGTTAAATGTTTTAAATATAAATGCTTGTAAAATTTTAAAAATTAATCTTTCTTAGTATTTATGATGCTAATTCTAAGGAATTATTCAATTCAATTGTACAGAAGTGCCATTTTCTTAATATAAAGGCTCCTGCAAGAGCGAAAAGAAAATCCTATTCCTTCTTTACACCCTTTTTATTTAGCAATTAGTTTGATAATATATTAACGAATAGATTTCTTTGGCAAATAAGAGTATTGTTATATAGAATTTAGTAATAGTAAAATTAATGATGCAAATACTGGTTTATCTTGTGAAGTTATACCAGGAAATTATTCTGAAGCTCTTATGTAAATGTAACTCTTTCTCTCCTAGCTCCCTTCGGCGATTTCATTTTGTTCTGTTACTCAGTTGGGGATTTCAACTGGATTTTGTTGTATTGGTATCTAAATAATAATAATAATAATAATAATAATAATAATAATAATAATAATAATAATAATAATAATAATAATAATAATAATAATAATAATAATAATAATAATAATAATAATATTAATATTAATATAATATTAATATTAATATTAATATTAAATATTAATAATAATAATAATAATAATAAATAATAATTAATAATAATAATAAATTATTTATTAATAATAAATAAAATTAATAATTAATAATAATAATAATAATAATAATAATAATAATAATAATAATATTAATATTAATATTAATATTAATATTATATTATATTTAATATTTAATATAATATAATATTAATAATAATAATAATTAATAATAATAATAAAATAATTAATAATAATAATAAGCATGACAAAATAACAATAATAACAATTCCAAACTACTACTACTACTTACTACTACTACTACTACTACTACTACTACTACTACTACTAATAATAATAATAATAATAATAATAATAATAATAATAATAATAATAATAATAATAATAATAATAATAATAATAATAATAATAATAATAATAATAATAATATTATTATTATTATTATTATTATTATTATTATTATTATTATTATTATTATTATTATTATTATTATTATTATTATTATTATTATTATTATTATTATTATTATTTATTATTATTATTATATTATTATTATTATTATATTATTATTATTATTGTTATTTATTTATTTATTTATTATTTATTATTTATTATTTATTATTTATTATTTATTTATTATTTATTTATTATTATTTATTATTATTTATTATTATTTATTATTATTAGTAGTAGGGAGGCTATATTGGACTAAACCTCTTTTACCCCACCTGACCTTGATACCCCTAGGCCTCTTTTACCCCACCCTAAAATTTGGGCAACCCGAATTTTTTTAGCCCAAATTTTTACCTGCCCTTGACCTTTTTTGGCCTTGACCTTTTTTGGCCTTGACCTTTTTTGGCCTTGACCTTTTTTGGCCTTGACCTTTTTGATGCCCCTTCGAAGAAGGGGCTAGCCAGACGGATGCGGAGCATCCGTCGTACGTATAGACCCTTAGTTTTGGCCTTGACCTTGACTGACCTTGATTGACCTTGACTGACCTTAACCTTGACTGACCTTGACCTTTTTTTTTACCTCAACCTTGACCGACCTTGACCTTTTTTGACCTCAACCTTTACCGACCTTGACCTTGACTGACCTTGACCTTTTACCCCTAGGCCTTTTTGGCAACCCTAAGTTCTTGAACTTGACCTTTTTGATGTCTTTACCTTGTTTGACCTTGTTCGGCCTTGATACGTTATCAAGGGTTGAAATTGACCATTCTTAAAGGGCAGTGGAGGGATTAGTAGGGATTATCTTGAGCTCATCCAGGTACCTCCCACCTTACCTTTGGTAGGTAACTGAGCTAACATGAGGTCATGTAGGTATCTGACCTGTATGGATCTATCCTAACTTATTTCCATCCGCGGTCACACACACACACCACACACACACACACACACACACACACACACACACACACACACACACACACACACACACACACACACACTTACACTTATACACACATTCACTATGACACTTACACTCACCCATAGATACCTACACTTACATTTACACGTACAAACACACTACCAACCCTTTGGTCTCCCATGGGTCAATTTTGGCCCACCCTAATTTTTGGCCATCCCTAATTTTTCGGCAGCCCTATTTTTTCGGCCAACCTTTGGTCTTTCCCGGGGCACGTTATGAGAACCCGTAATTTCGCCACATCCCTTTTTATCCAGGGGACAATTTTGGCCTTGTAGCTTTTTTGACCTTGTAGCTTTTTTGACCTTGTAGCTTTTTTGATGGCTCAACTTTTATGACTCAGCATTATTGATGACTCAACTTTGATGGCGTCATCTTTGTCAGTTCAACTTTGATGGTGCCTATATTGATGGTTCAGATTTGATGGCTCAGATTTATTGATGGTTCAACTTTGATGGTTCCCAATCACCGTAAGGAGTATCTAGTGATGTTCTATTAGTGTTCTATGAGTATTAGATGAGTGCCAGGTGAGTGCCAGGTGAGTGCCAAGTGAGTGCCAATGAGTGCCAATGAGTGCCAAGTGAGTGCCAATGAGTGCCAAGTGAGTGCCACATAGTGCCAACTGAGTGCCACATAGTGCCAACTGAGTGCCACTTTTTTCAAGCCTTTTCTAGCCTCCCCTGAGCCTAGAATAGCCCTAATATGGGTGCCTACCCCTAGGTTATAAGGTATGAGGAATCGATTGGTGTATATTACAAGTTGCTAGGATGCTTCCTACTATGAGTTAGTATTTTTCTAACACTTATAGCACGACAGAATATATATCTAAAGAGTTACACATTTGAGACAGTGAACGCAAACGTTTCCGAGTCCGCGTCCGCAGGTGAGCCCCGCCGCGTAACCGCCGCCGCGTGCGCCCGCAGGCGCAATATTTCCGCGTAACCGCCGCCGCGTGCGCCCGACAGGCGCAATATTACAGCGCGAACGAAAAATATGATATCAAAGAATTTCTTTTCAAATATACTATGAGTCATTCATTTACTACAATTGTACGAAATTTTATTAAAAAACATATACTTTACATTCCTTAAGCAGTAAATCAGTAAATCAAATAGCCCTCTACCTAGCACCAAAGGGATTAGTATGCTTTTGTTTTACTGCTTTACTGCTTTAACTCATATGTTTTACTGCTTTAACTCATATGTTTTACTGCTTTAACTCATATATTTATTAACATTACATACCTTAAAGCAGTAAATCAGTAAATCAATAGAGGTGTTACCTAGCACCAAAGGGATTAGTATGCTTTTGTTTTACTGCTTTACTGCTTTAACTCATATGTTTTACTGCTTTAACTCATATGTTTTACTGCTTTACTGTTTTAACTCATATGCTTTACTGCTTTAACTCATATATTTATTAACATTATGTTTTCTTTTATATTTTTTATTTTGTTTTAATACTTTTTATTTATTATTATTTTATATTATTATTATTATTTTATTATTATTTTATTATTATTTAAAAATAGTAATGTAAGAAAAACACACGCAGTGTCTGATATATAATTATTTTATTTTAATAAAATTGTACGAAATTTTATTAAAAACCTTTTTATATATACTAGTTTTAGGGGTAGTAAAATCGCATTTTTCATTTTAAAGCATTTATTACATAATTAGAAACTATAAAATCATTGACATACAAATTTTTAGCATCAAATATATTTACAAGTTTATTAAAACATACATTATTTTAAAAACATAACATGAAATAAATACAATAGACTCCACACAAATTAGAATATAAGGGTTGAACAAGGTAAGACATAGTTTTTACACAACTTACATTATTATATTTTAAAAATAAGGTGATATAATGATTATTCAATATAAATTTTAAGTTCAAAGAATCAATTATGTGAACAGCATCGTTTTTTGCTCTATAAACGGAAATCCAATGTCCTGTTGAGGTGATGTAACGAGGCAATGTATTGAATATGAAGCAGGTATCCTTCTCCAACTTTACAGAGTTTATTTCGTTAATAGCGAACACGCCTAAAAAGCGAGGTTCATTTTTAAACACCGATTTTATTTCCTCTTCATTCATCTTTAATAATTCAAAAGTACGTTGCGTACTCTGTCAATTTCAATGAGTTGAGGATGCTCAAGATAGACCACTACAGTGATGGGTGATTGTAGACTTGATCCAAAAGAGAGACTTAGTCCTAAGGTACCCTTTTTCAAAATGTTTAAATGATAGGCGTTACAAGCTGAAAGGTCAGCTGTGAGATCATAGGCATATAAATTACTATTCTTTGCGTATTCTTCAAGATTTAAACCTGTCCCGCTATCATTACATGATACAGTATTGGCTATTAAGTCGTAAAAAGGCAGTACAGAGAGATAGCGTCTCGTTGTATAACATTTCATAATCACGTCCGTGAGGCAGGCCATTCACATGTAAAACTGATACCCCTAATCGAAAGGTGTGAATTTATAGGGTGATTTTTATTGTGGCTATGAGGCTTCATGTTCCACAATCCCTATTATTACTTTCTGGGGAAATTTACGTCACATGTTAGGGATATTGAACTCGATAATCCCTTGGAGTGAATTAAATATCTGGTTTTCCAAACTCTCTTAATAGTTACTTTGCTGTAGTATTCAAAAGCGAATTTTCAATTTCCAAATGTCGCTGTGGTGATAATTTCACTTTTCTAACATAGAGATAAGCCTCCAACAGTTTGAAAACAGGTTCTGGACATACAGCTGTAGCAGTAGGTTTACTTTTTATTTTAAGAGCAAATTTAGGATTTGACCGTGATAAAATGATTCTAGTATCTACAGATGGTAGAATGAGTCTTTCTTGAGAGAAGATATCGCCATTTAATCGACCGTAAAATTCATAAGTATTATTTATGACTTTAGCTGCTTTATCTATATGTGCAGCTTCATTTTTGAAACTATAAAATCCACATGATTGGAGATGAGACTGTTTAGCGTCGTCTGAATAATTTAACAAATGTTCTATATAGCTTCTATAAGGATAATTAGCAGCTGATGCACCTAGTGAAGTTCCGTTAAGATAGACTTCAACCTGCGTGAAACATGTATACAGGAAATTTGATTCTGTATATACTATATGGTCATCACCCGAAGGAAGATCTGTACCATCAGGTTTTGTCAATTTCGTTTTTACATATAAAAACACATTAGAGGAATCTAGGTATTGATCAGAAGTGCCTGGAATATTGAACTCTAGAGGAACATCTGTATTGGTAATTGAATGTATAGGATTAATACTGATAAAGTTGGAGTCGCTTACGCTAATCTGTGTAGGATTCATGGAGAAGAGATCCAATTCACTCTTACAACAATCAGGACTAGAAGGATGAAGGAAATGCATCTTGTATGTGCGAGCTCTGGTCGTATAATGAACATTTTCATGAAAGACATTACTTATATACAGTAATACACACCTCGTATAAAAGTTATCAGTTAGTAATTAAATAGCAAATACATCAATACATTTTTTCTTTAGAGTTTTCTTCCGCTTAATCTTTTTCTTTATGACAATCTTCTTGGCCCCTCGACCTTGACCTGACATTTTACGTCTTATTTTACGCTTAACATCATCCAACATCTCATCTGAAACATCTGCAATACGTCTTTTTATTGCTGCACGAGGATTATTTCCTGCAGCAATATCTTGAATAGTATGCAGACCTGTTCTTATAGCTTTTTTACCTATATATTCCCCACCTCTCCTGAGTAGAGACCTTGCACTTCTCCATAGCTTGGCAAAAAATCCACCAAGGCCATACCCCCTCTGCATTTTTGATCCTCTGAATACCCTTTCTTCGTCCATTATTACAGGAGTGTCTTTCTTATACTATCTTTACACTGTGAGAGTATGTTAATGAATGAAAAAATATATCTGCCTACACCTCTTATATATAATCCATTATGCTGTAATTACTGCATCTGTTTCTTTCTAATATGAACTTTGCATAACAATGCGCCGTATGTAAAGGGAAAGGGATTTCCTTCTACATCTTTTATATGCATGCGTACAGAGTCAAAATTTGATCTATTCAGAGGTAGATAATGAACATTAGGAAATGTTATAACTTTACTCTCTTTGGGAAAATATACTACTCTTAATAAAGGAGCTTTAGTATTACCTACATATTGATGATCAATTATGTTTGTATATACATAAGCCATACCTGGGTGGTTGAGCATCTCGGACGGGGTACATGTATAATGCAGTACTCGGTCTGCGTCGTCTTTTTGTTCATGCCAAGTCAAGGGTTTATTCTCCACAGATAGTATAACCCTCTTCAACATAGTAGGGATATCATGAAGTATATCCAACTCAGCATCACGTCTACGGATATGTCTACGTTGCCATGGTGATCGGCTGAGAAAAAACATGTCACGGTCTCGCAGGTTTACACTTGCTTTTGATCTTAAAGATATTATTACTTTATCTTCATAGGTACGCATATCAGTTTTGTATACCAAGTCCTTACACATAATACTCATATCAAAGAGATCGTTTAAATGACTAAAAATAGCAGGTACCGATTTAAAATATGACCTTCGCAAAGTAAATTCTTCAATGAAGTATTCTTTTGTACCAAATGTAGTCGTATTCAGCTTTGTACCAATTGTAGTCCTTTTCAGATCACGAGTATCTTTCACTTGTAATATATTTTCAACACATTCTACACGTCTGTACACTTCCATCCAGAATAGATTGTGAGGTAAATTTTCTATGTCTGTATTTAATATCATTTCACATAATCCTACTTCGTATACCTCTCTTTCAAGTTGTATAGGATTCATTAACACAGTTGTAAAATCCGAGAGTTTATTATCAGGATGTAAATCCAAAGAGGCTGAAGACGGAAGAGTTAAATAAAAGTGATCTACACTCTCCATGATTATAATGGCAACTGATTAATGATTCTTAATTTCACTTGCTTTTATATAAGTATTAAACTTAGCAGGGTATCCCACCCATTTCACCAAATACTGTTTACTACGGCCTCGACCTTTTGAACCTAATATTTTTTCAATTTTATATTCGTGAGTTACAGGGTTGAACCTTACTTTTTGTATTTCTTGTTTATAAAATCCCCCTTTTATTTTTTCACCATTTAAATCCTCCAGATAATATAACTTTAAACTATCACTACGGAATGGACGGATATTGTGTACTTTAAAAACTTCCGTAGTCCATCCGGCTTCGTATCCTTTTCTAAATCTTTCTTCTGTTCGAGATACTCTTACATAATCGTTTACCTTTATTCCTGAATTATCTTTTATTTTGTTTTCTTTTTCATACAGATGTGTTCTACGCCCTCTAGTTTTTGACATTTCTAAAGGCGTTGTCTTTATAGTTCTATGGTAAGACCTGTTATAAGAATAAGCTAGATCGTCCAGTATATCAATATATTTAAAAGTATTCATTTTAGTAAAATACCTATGCATGCGTTCTTTAATAGTACGCTGTACTCTTTCAACTATAGCAGCTTTGTTTACGGAAAATGTATTGTAATAGCTTATACCATACTCCCAGAGCAACTCTTGAAACTCTCGACCCTTGAATTCCATTCCTGAATCTGTCCAAAATGATTTAGGGGTTCTCCGCTCATCCTCTATAATTTCAAATACTGCAGCTGCAACTGTAGCTGATCTTTTATCTTTTAAGGGTTTCAACCACAAGTATCTAGAGTATACGTCAATAGTAAAAAGTATGTATTGAAATCCTTCATTATAAGAACTATATTTAATCATTTCCGTTAAATCTAATTGCCAAACACTATCGAGCTGCGGAGATATGGTTTTCCGCGTAGGAAATTTTTTTCTTACAGGCTTATGTAGAGTAAATGCCTCTTCTCCCTCTAAATATGCTTTTAACTCTTTTCTCTCAATATTAGGATACCTTAAAGCAAACCTAGTGAAACCGCCAAAACTATTTGGTTCCCTCAGATTGAAGTAATACTTATCAACTACCTCCTTTGCCTCCATGTTGGTACTTGACCCCATGTAAACACTATATATATATATATATAATATATAAATATATTTGGTTATATTAATATGTATTCTATATATATATATATATATATATATAATATATATATATATATTTATATATATATATTATATATATATATTATTATTATTATATATTAAAGTTAAAAAGAGATAAGAAAAAGG